>CAJHUC010003054.1:0-49824 GCA_905146915.1 Ostreobium quekettii | reverse complement strand
GCGAAGTCTTCGTCCTTGAGGGACGACCGGAAGAAGAAGTAGCAGGGTCTAGTGGCTATTCCCACTCTGGATGCGGCCAGAGTAGAGTGATTCCCAACGATCGTGCACGCCCAAAGGTGTCCTTGTAGCTGCGTTTCTCTAGGCGAAAGAACATGGGTTTCCAACGCCCCCCGTTCACCCATTTGTCACGTACTTCCACGGCATTAGACACCTGGGTGGGGGTGAAATCCGCGCCGTCCTCGTACAGGTCTTGAATGACAACCACTGCGGGGGTCATCATGTTGACGTCAAAGGCATCCACCAACTGCTGCACGCGGTCCTCATTGAGAGGCCGCGTTTGCAGCTCTTTGGGCTGCCTGCGGTTGAAGTTGCCGACGGCACCTATGGTTGTATACCCCGCAGCCCTCTTCATGAGCTCGTTATACCATATGGCGTGGAGGTCGGGAACGCCGCTCCGGAAACCAGGTTGGTTGGAGAGCACAAAGTCCACCAACGACGAACCAGCCATTCTGACCTTTGTTGGTTTAGTCGGATCGTTTTTAGGCGGCTGCCACTCTGGTTGCTTGAAGTTGGGGTCGGGCTTGAATATGTATTCCGCCTTGGCAAAGTCATCCTTGGGAGCGTCACCAGCCGCAGCCCCCACCGAGCGCCTCACTTTGGGCACCTTCGCCACTTTATCCCGTGCCCCAAGAGTACCGCCACGAATGCCGGTAAGTGCACTCCTGGCAACAATTGCTGCAGCCTCTGGCCTGGAAGCGTACTGTTTTTGCGATGTCCCGGCCACATGTGCCGGGTCATCCGTGCCCTGCCTGGCCCTCTTCAATGGCCTTTCCCCCGTCGCAGTTCCTTCCGAAGGCCGCGAGGTGCTTGGCTGTCGCGCCGTTGCCACAGTTGCCTCCACGTTGAGGGGCTCCTCCACTGCCCCTGGCCTTGTCCCACTGGGCCCCACATCGAAGCCGCTGGCGGCGTGCTCCTGTCGGGCCAGCGCAGCACCCCCTTCACGGGCAGCAGCCCCACTCGTCAACTTGGCTCTCTTTCTTGGGGGCTCCTCCGCCAATGCGATCTCCTTCATTTTGGACCCGGATACGGGCGCAGCTACTGTTGTTGCGCCCACCGTAGGCAATGCCTCCCTAGACTGGCCACCGGCTGGAATTGAGGCCAACAGCCCAGATTGTGATGCAGCTTGTGCATCGGGAGATTCAGCTGTCGGCGAGCGAGATGTTGCTTCCATCGGTGACATTGGCCCGCGGCCACGCCGTTTCCCTCCTCGACGGCCTTTTCCCCTCCGTTCCCCCTTGCCCCTCGCAGCCCCAGGGGGTTTGGCAGTAGTTGCTACCACACCACCGTGCTCCTCACCTTCATCCTCGCCCCCCCCAGCAGTGGGGGGCGCTTCCATCAGCCGGGATGCAGCCAGCTCCAACTGCTTCCTCCTCTCCTGGATTTCAGCCAAGCCGGCAGCCACCTTTGCCCTGAAGGCTGCCTCCACCTGTTTCTGCACAGGGGACCTCGTTCTCTGTCTCCAGATTGTGTCCAAGGCCACCTGTTGGCAGCGCAGACTGCAGCACGGTGTCAGAGCTTTGAGGATGTCTGGCAGTTCATCCTCCGAAGCCATGCCCTCAGGGAGGGCGCCCATCCTCCAGCACACGGCGTGGGCTTTGATCTCCCAGCATCCCTTGCATTCCACACGCGGTGCCGGGCCGTCGCAACCCCAACCTCCATGGCTGTTCCTGTGGTCCCAGTCGCACGGGGTAGGAGAGGTTGAACTCTCAGAACCCCTTGTCGTCAACCTGCAAAATAGCAAAACACAAGTATGACAACGAGGTCGAAAGATTGAATGCCGATCCCCGCTCACGAAAGCGCACGCAGCACGCACCACCGCCATGTGCAGATTGGTGATGAAAAACAACACGGATATATCACCTTCACTCCTAGAGAAAGAGCGACCGCGGAACTGTTCCCAGGTGCAGGACTGCTCCCGTTCAAGCGTACTCTGAGTGGACTCCACTCCAAGGGGCAAGTGCGGTTCCGCGATGGCGGAACCGCACCAGACTGTTGGAGGCGGGGTAAGGGCCTTGGGGGAAGCATGTGCGGTTCCGCGATCGCGGAACCGCACGAGACTGCTGGAGGCGGGGTAAGGGCCTTGGGGAAGAACGTGCGGTTCCGCGATCGCGGAACCGCACCAGCCTGTTGCAGGCGGGGTAAGGGCCTTGGGGGAAGCATGTGCGGTTCCGCGATCGCGGAACCGCACGAGACTGCCGCGGACTGCGAACATCCTTAGAAAACATGTGTCTGACATGGTGCGCATTTACGATTCTGTCTGCCATAGGAACGCCACAATATCTCGCGTCATATCCGAATTTGCCACGTGTCAATTATTAGGCGTCGACACCGGCAGTCGCTTGTTGACGCTAGTGCCCCCCCCCCATCCGCTTCACTGCCTCGAGAGCCAGCGCCACAAGCAGCCACCGCCGCCGCAAGCAGCCGCCGCCGCCGCAGCCGGCTCCAAGGTACGCCTTGCGAAAAACGCGCCGGCCACGCCAACCAGACACCGCCCCGGGTGTCACCCTTGCGTCCCCCCTGCCCGACTGTCCGTCAGCGCCACAAGCGACGGCTGCCATGGGCGCTGCTTGCCCTAGGGGCAGAAGCGCCGCCCTCCAATTGAAATGGTGCGGTTCCGAAGGGTTCTGTGGTCCCCTTGCCCGACTGCCCGTCAGCGCCACAAGCGACGGCGGCCGTGGGCGCTGCTTGCCCTAGCGGCAGAAGCGCCGCCCTCCTACTGAAATTGCGTGGTTCCGGAGGGTTCGGTGGTCCCCCCGCCGCCCCGCTTAGCGCCGCAGCGAGCGAGGGCTATGGCCGCTTTGCCTCTAGCGGCTGCCGCCTTCCCTCCAACGGAGACGCTGCGGTCCCGGAGGGGTCGGTCGGCCAGCCACGCCACGGCGGCTGGCTGGCCTGCCGCCACCGCCCATGGCCTAGCGAGGCCATGGGCGGCCTGTTGAAGCGTGTGCCTTGCCTCCCCCCTCCCCACTGACCCAACACCGCGCGAGTCGGCGGCCATGCGCGCTGCCGGCCACAGCAAACAGAACGAGGTTGAACCTCGTGCACGCACCTCCGCCGCGGCATCCTTCGGTGCTGTGGCTTCCGGCTTGCTGGCGTTGTGGAGGCGCGCGGCGAGAGACCTACACTTTGCAAGTTGTGCCAGTGAATGATGTATGTGCTCGATCGTGACTGTATATCGCATAATCTTTTACTAACACCCCATACCCCCAAACCTACTGTCTGTTGTGAGCACCACCCCAACTTCGGCGTGGAATTCAGTTTTTGGCACAGTTGCGGTTCCGCCATCGCGGAACCGCACTTGCCCCAAATTTGGCTTCTGGAGGCTACACTGCTCGCCTGGACTGCTGTGGACTGGGTCCTGCAGGCTGGATCCTGGGCTGGTCCTCTTGGACTGGCTCCTGTAGGCTGGACTGCTGTGCCTTGTGCGGTTCCGCGATGGCGGAACCGCACATGCTCCCCCAAGGCCCTTACCCCGCCTGCAACAGGCTGGTGCGGTTCCGCGATGGCGGAACCGCACATGCTTCCCCCAAGGCCCTTACCCCGCCTCCAGCAGTCTCGTGCGGTTCCGCGATGGCGGATCCGCACATTCTTCCCCCAAAGCCCTTACCCCGCCTCCAGCAGTCATGTGCGGTTCCGCGATCGCGGAACCGCACGTTCTTCCCCCAAGGCTCTTACCCCGCCTCCAGCAGTCTCGTGCGGTTCCGCGATCGCGGAACCGCACGTGCTTCCCCCAAGGCCCTTACCCCGCCTCCAACAGTCTGGTGCGGTTCCGCCATCGCGGAACCGCACAAGCTTCCCCAAAGGGCCTTACCCCGTCTCCAGCAGTTTCGTGCGGTTCCGCGGTCGCGGAACCGCACGTGCTTCCCCCAAGGCCCTTACCCCGCCTCCAGCAGTCATGTGCGGTTCCGCGATCGCGGAACCGCACGCGCTTCCCCCGTGGCCCTCACCCCGCTTCCAGCAGTTTGGTGCAGTTCCGCCATCGCGGAACCGCACAAGCTTCCCCAAAGGGCCTTACCCCGTTTCCAACAGTTTCGTGCGGTTCCGCCATCGCGGAACCGCACATGCTTCCCCAAAGGGCCTTACCCCGTCTCCAATAGTTTCGTGCGGTTCCGCGGTCGCGGAACCGCACATGCTTCCCCTAAGGCCCTTACCCCGCCTCCAGCAGTCATGTGCGGTTCCGCGATCGCGGAACCGCACACGCTTCCCCCGTGGCCCTCACCCCGCTTCCAGCAGTCAGGTGCGGAACCGCATCTACCTCCCACATGGCACTTTGGAAGCTCGTGTTGGTACTGTTCACACGCTGTACTCGCTCACTACGCTGTGTGTGTGTGTTTCCAGATGCCTCCTTTCACCTTGAAGCTGGATTTCGATCAGGCTATCCCCACCAACAGCGTTTGGGTGTGTACAGCCTGTGGCAGAATCTGCAAAGCGCTGACACCGGCGGCTTTAGTGGGGGGGTGTAGGGGTTGCAGGGTGGGCCACTTCATGGTGGCAGTTCGTGATGGAAGGGGTGGTGTTGTGTTGCACTCGGGCACACCAACACTCTCCTGGCCCGCCCTGGAGGCCCCCCCCCCTCCGGCCCCTCCGGCCCCTCCGGCCCCTCAAGCCCCTCCGGCCCCTCCGGCCCCTCCGGCCCATCCGGCCCCTTCGGCCCCTCCGGCTCATCCGGCCCCTCCGGCCCCTCCGGCCCCTCCGGCCCCTCCGGCCCATATGGTTCTTCTGCACCCTCCGCCCCTGCTGCCCACTCCGCCCCCCACCACTCTTTTGCCCCATCTGCCCCCCACCACTCTTTCGACCCTTCCGCCCCCCACCATTCTTTGGACCCCTCCGCCCCTTCCCACTCTATTTCCTCCCCCGGCCCCAGGCAGTGGGGGCCTTGGGCGGATTTACGGGCCGCTTCTGCCCCACCCTCGCAGGCTGTCCATCACGTGGACGTTGGAGACGGCCTGCCCTCCTACGATGACCTTCCCACGGCTTGGCGGCTCCATCACCCTCGCCGTGGGCTCGATACAGAGGAGCCCTTGCACAGCAGGCAGCCCGACCCTGTGCCATCTGCCGGGCCCCATCCCCAGCATGACGACCCCGCCCTCGATTTGTCGTGGGGCCTCGAAGGGTGCTCTTTGGCCCCCGAGGACGACCCCCAGCGGCCCGTGGCGGTCGTTAGGCGGGTGCGAACTGTGACGGATGAGGTCACCTTCCGTAGGGATTAGTTGCCGAGGGGTTGTGGGGTAGTGGACAGGGACAATAGGATGTCGGCGGGCGTACGGGTCCTTTGGTCCCCAAGTCATTTTAGGATGTTTTTGTTTGAACATTTTTGCAACTTTTTGTTGTATGAACATTTTTTGTAACTTTTTGTTGTTTCAACATTTTTGTAAATTTTTGTTACTTCTGGCGTTGTGTGCGGTGGTTTCAAAGATATGGTAATCGTCGCCCGTGGAGGCCTCCCACACATCCCATCCAACAGCGCGCGCTGCAAATCACTGGTATGTTTCCAGACTTTGTCCACCTTCACCATCCCCCGCTTGTCAGTCCAGGAGGCCTGAATACCACTGGTATTCCCAGGTATTATACCAGGCGTCGTGTGGTGTAAATGGACCCTGGAGATTTTTGTGCGGTTCCGCCATCGCGGAACCGCACCAGCCGGTCCCAGGCTGGATATGGACCTTGGAGTGTTTGTGCGCTTCCGCGATGATGCTATCTCCATATTGCGGTTCCTCCATCGCGGAACCGCACTGTCTCCAAAATGCCTCCAAACCTCTTATTTGTCCCTTGTATCCCAAGCCAACCTAATATGTACTATATTGCAGAATTGTCAAAGCACAACTCATATGATATTGGTAGGATGTCAAAGTCAGGAAACACACGTTTGAACCCCATTTTTCACCACATGTAATGGGACATTTTTTGAACGGAAGGGAGTTACTAGCAAAAACAGGACCAAATAAAACTTTTTCGAACACACATAACACACATTTCATCAAAGTTCTGCACACTAAGAACACAAAAACAACACATACCCGTAAACTTTGTACACGTTTGAGCATGTGCTAATTGTCCCTTTTTTCCTAGTGGAAGTTGTCCTGCCCACCGTGGTGCCGTTCCCACCTTAGCTGTCTTCTATGTGGGGGGTTATTTGTTGAGGGCACGTGCTGCATGCAACGTATCCTCTTAACAATACCAGGGAAAGGAGCGGACAAATGTGACTTGGATACACTCAGGCTTGCTATTTGCGCCGTAAGCCCAGATCGTATTTAAATTTTTGTTAGGCATAAAAAGGGGTAAAAATACGAAAATACTACTCTGTTTCAGAAGTCGTGGCCGATTGCAACTTTGTCCAAACGGAGGTCCAAACATGCGAGTCAGAAAAATTGGCTGAAACAACTTCGGAGCGCCATATTAAGAGCTACTCGTAGGGCCTTCAAACGTTCCAAATGATGCTGCCGTTCTGGTGATATGTCAAGAAGAGTTGGAACACTATTTTTCATTTTTTTCCGGGCATTGGATCGGATACAACATGTTTGCCTTGCCCTTGAGAATATCTGGATCGCTTTGTCTTTCGAGGGCGACTTCACGCAAAGCATTTCGGTATTAAAAGATTGCAACTGCAGCTACGTGCGGTATATTGGATGATGCGAATGCGTTTCACATGGATCTTCAACAAAATGACAAAACTCACTTTGTTTCACGAGACATGGCAAGCCAATGTAACAGCGACTTTGTTTTGCGGAGCAACATAAAGAAAACCAAAATCACGCTCTGAAAACAAAATTGCGGAGGAAAGGTAAAATTTTCTGATGCGGATGGTTTGAGCACTTGATGATACGTTGGTATAACGTTGCAAAAGAAACTTTCCACCTGCAGAAGGAGCTGCAGGGTACGAGCCCGCATGTAAATTGTCTGAAATTCGATAGTTATAAACTCTGAGATGCACATGAAATCCATTGCAACCAGCTGGGGTCCATTTTCTTTTTTTGTGTTGAAGCACGAAAATCACAGTAAAACTTAAAACACCTGAGCGTAGATCTGACACTTACGAAAGCGAACACCATCTGATGCAGTATTGAAGCGGTAGACCGTGTAGCCAGAAATTTATCAACGCAACTGTCAATCGGGAGATCAAAGGAACTTTAGCAGCGAAACTTGCGTTGGTATTGGCAAAGGCTATGTGTCCAGGAATGCGGCCGATAGAGGACGTTCTACACCACACGCACAGTTGTGGCTGCCTGCCAGATGAAGCCGTTTGTGAGTATTCACAGATGCATACTTCCTCCGTCCCAAATTGAATTGCAGTTATGCTATATGGCCTTGAAAAACTACTAAACAGTGTCTTAATTTCACTAGAATTCGTCACAATGTATCAATTTATGCCTACTAGGCATAAATTAACACAAGTAGTATTATTGTAGATTAACTAGTAGTTTGTGCTTCCAAATTTTTGAGTCAATCGGTTGAGGGGTCAATTCATAGTGCTGTTTTGAATCATCTCCAGTTTTATAGAATTTCCCCAGTTTTCCAAGGTGGCGCAGAAACCGCCTGTTTTCGGACCCTGGAACGTGCCATTTTTGCGGTGGCTGTCTCCAAGAGCAACGACAAGAGTTGGAGACACGCTTTGGAGCGTAGGAAAGAGCAGAGATATAGAGGCAGAGGTCAAACTCCCAGTGCATTCCGAAAACATATGATCAAGGATCTCGCCTGTAGATTCGAGACCATCGGTAAGTCGTTCCGATAAGTAATCAGCAATCATGCCGGAATGAACTTGTCCCACATATGGCAAGGGAGCTGCGGATGTCCCAAGACACGGAGGGAGCAGTTGGCAACAAAAGTTGAAAAGATTATGGCGCACAACCAGCGCACACTTCGGGGAATGGCGATTGAGGCAAAAAACAGGCAAGATCCTCGATCATGCCTTTCGAGACGAGCTGGCGGCCTGCCCTTTGCTTTTGCAGCTCTTCTCCAACCTTCAATCTGAAACACGTTTCTAAGTTGCGTCACTTTACAAGATTGGGCGCACACAAGGAGATATGGTCCACGACCCGAAAACGGGCTGTTTTGTGCCCACTTTGAAATGCCTGACTGAGTGACGTACGCTCGCGATGACACTACGGATTGCATACTCAGCTGATCAACTCAAAAAATTTGGAGCACATACTAGACTAAAATTCAAACACTGTGGGAATTTTTGGTGAAAATCTGATATGCTTTGGTAGGATTTCTATGCCCACGGTTCATTACTGCAATTTAATTTGGGATGGAAGAAGTAGAATTTTATCTCTTGACAGTGGACGATACACTTTGATATTAAAAAACTGTAGGATGCTTGGGGGCGTTACCTTAGGGAAGGCATTGTCGATTTTTTTACGTTTACCGTAATTTGACGCTAAAATCAGACAACCCCCCTTCCCCCTTCTTAGCGCCAATCCTTACGTCGATGCCAGAATGACTCAGCACAGTCACCTAATAGCCTGACACAAGTTTTGAACCTGTTTTTGAGGAAGATAATCGCCGGAGTTTCAGTAATTGTAGAGGCTTATTAATCCGATTCTGGAGTCCACGGCAAACGATGGCGGGAGTCCTGGAGGCTCACAACTGGGCAAATATGGGGCATTCCCTAAGATTGAACGCTTGAGGGAGGTTTCTAGGCAATTCGTAAGTTGTTTGCCCCTGATCAGCGGCTTTTGGGCATTTCCATAGCTGTTGTCGTTTTTTTGTTGTTGTTGTGGCATATACATAATCTCTTAGCTCACTGGTCTTGATTGCCCCCCTTAGCATCAAATTAACGCTAAGCGTACCAAATTCGACACCGTACCTTCCCTTTAAGGATATTTGGGGTGCTACCCCAACATTTAATTGCTGAAAGATGCTATCGTTTTAGCATGACGACCAGTCCCTGTACACCACGTGCCACGTGCTGTAAGCCCGCTGGACTCGCAAAGCATAAACGGCTAAGGTCCAGCGGCCTTCATCCAACGATGATGAAGGTGGCGGGGGAAGGGTTGGCAACGCCTGCGGGGGCTCCCGTAGGCCAAAGTACACGGCTACGGATTACAGCGGAGCAAAGGGTAACTCGGGGGGAAAACCCCATAACGCCGGGTTCACGCATTAATTTCATATTCCCACGTGATTACGTAACAACGGGAGATGACGGCAATTTCAACATCAACGCAACATTTCACAAGCAACGCAAACCCGGAAAACCGAGATCGCGACGGACGACCCCGCTGGCACGCCCCCCCCCCCTGCTCGGCAGGACGGCGCCCTCCCGCTTGGCGGCCGCTCTTGTTCTTTTTGCGGCGCTCCGAGACCGCGCCGCCGCCGCGGGGGGGCCCTGATACCCGCCAATGTCATCGAAGCCGGGCGCGACGGCCGCCGGTGCGGCGGGCGGGGATGCGGGTGGGTGGTGACGGGACGCGGGGGCCCGCGCTCCGCGCTGCTGCGCCGGGGATCGCGCCAAAGTGAGCGAGGGCGCGTTCGGGATAGCGCGCTTCGTTTGAAGTCGCCTGTGTGCGCTGCTGGAGGGAAGGTGAAGGAGAAGGGGGAGGAGGGGGAGCTAGTGGGGACTGGAGAATAGGCGCAAGCCGCGGCATTGTGGAATTGTGGTCTGCGTGTGCAGATCATTGAGTCGTTCGTGGGGCGGGTTGGCCATCGATAGCGGACGTGTATCTGCGCGGTTGTTGCCCTTTCGGGAACCGCAGCGTTGGTCTCCTGCCCGTTTCGGCGCGGGATCGTCCTGCCGACATCGGCATGGTCGCGCGTGGTCGTCGGGGCGAATGCTGTCGTTGGCGGCAGCAGTTCATGAGTCCTGGCCGCGTCCAGGTGGTGACTGGCGCGCAATTTCAGACCTCGCACGGTCGGCTGACCCTCGGGTGGGTCAGGGATGGTAGCGAGATTCACAGGCGAAGATCATGTGATGACGTGGCGCGCGACCCCTCGCGCTCAGGCACGCCCGCGGACAGCGCCGTTTCTTTTGCTGCTCTCCGCGCTGAGAGTTGCCAAGAACCTGAAGGGAGGCAAATGGTCGCAACAAATCCTCAGTCTGACGGACTTTGGAGAGCGGCGGTGCTGGGAGGGCAATGCCTGGTGGTGGTGCTTTGGTGACTTGTTTGCATCCAGCCGTGCCTCGTGTGGCGGTTCCGCATACCACATGCCAGACGTCGTTTCGTCCTGTCTCAATCTTGGGACACGGGTTAGTGGCAGCTTTGCATTTTTTGTACTTTACTTCCTGTCTGGGCAGTGGGGAATAAGCCTCCAAAGTCGGGAACAGGCCACCTCTTCCCCTGCCTTCACACCCCGAATCTCTGGGTCATTGCCACGCTTTCCTGTGTCTCATTTATACACTCCTGCACCACCTTTGCAGGTAGTAAAGAGTGCTGGCATTGCTGCTGAGCCGGGCACCTGTCTTGCAAGTGTTTCTGTCCAAGCAGTCATGGGGTTCTGAATCCCTTGCGGTTCCCAGGACAAACATTATTTTCTTTCCTTGGTGGTCGCGGAGTCGCACATAGCCCCATTTCAGGCATTGACACATGGACATGAGATTGCTGGTGTCTTTACCATGGCCAGTAGCACAACATGGACCCATTCCACAAAGCAATGAACAACAGTAACGACTGTGTGTGTGTGTGTGTGTGTGTGTGTGTGTGTGTGCAACAGCTGCAGCTAGTGGGTCATGCAGCGTTGAAGGTCTGAAGTTGCCTATAGGGCAGCACGGTGAGGGAATTGTAGAGAAGACTGAAGGGGCGCAGGGCAGAGATGACGCCTCGGATGCCAGCTCCTTTGTGGGGGAGGGCCCAGGAGAAACTGCTGCGGCACCATCCCAAAAAAAGAAGAAATGGGGTATCCCATTGTCTGGCATTATCGACACACTGTTTCTTGGTACGTTGGTGGGGGACTCGGGCGGCCCCCTTTTGTGATCGCTGAATTCTGATGTCAACTGTATATGCTTGCCAAGGACAGAAGATCCCATCATGCTTGGAAGTTGATAGCTGGCACTTGTGCATCAAGACCATTTGCTGGTGGCTATTATGTGGCTGGCTGCCAGCTTATGGCAGTGTTCTCAGCCTGAGCTGTGGGGTGAATTTTGCACATAGTATGCCAGGCAGCAGAGGACAAAAATGTGTATGGCATCGTCTGTGCTATATCCAAAGACAGAACCTAGTAGGCAAGGCTCTTTTGTGCCTGAGTTTGCTCTTCAACTGACATCCTGATGGCCTGTAGATTTTGACACAGATGATGATTATGGCCGTGCTTATGTGTCAGAGTTGTCAAGTGGCATTAGAGCATACCCAGGCGTGTTGATGCAGAAGGCCATTGTGCATATTGACAGTTCTTTCTGGCTGCATGTGCTTGATGACACAGTCCAAGCATAATTTTGGGGAATGCAAAGCTGAATCCTGGACAACATGGAGCCTGCTCCCCACCTTTCTCTTTTCCAAAGTGGCGATTTTGGCAAAAATTTGCATTTGCTTTTCCAAACCTATGGATGAAATGCAAACCCGGATTTCACTCTGCATCCATGCCAGAATATTCCTTCTTTCCAAAGTGGCAATTTTGGTAAAAAAATTGCATTTGCTTTTCCAAACCTATGGATGAAATGCAAACCCGGATTTCACTCTGCATCCATGCCAGAATATTCCTTGGATACGGATGTGCATTAAAGGGGTGCTACAGATCAGTGTTGAATTGCTAGTTTGTTCCCAAATTCTCTTTCCTTTGCTTTCTGTTGTAACATCAGTATGACAGACACTGCTGCGGTGCTTGCTAGGTCTGGGTGGACTTGGGGTGTACCACACCGTGCAGCAAAAATACATAGAGAAGAGATCTGTGGAGTTCATTGTTGGCCTGGTCTGGGGCGCATGGTCAGGACTGCGATTTGCCAGCAAATACAAGAAGAACAAGTGGGTGCCTCCTAAAGCGGGCCGTTGGGATGTGAACAACCGTGTGTCGCTTGCATTGCTGTTGTGAGATTGCCTGCAATACTGACAGTGAGTAACTTGTTGAAAGTTGCTGTGAAGCTCAGAACATGCCAAAGCACTGGACTCACAGCTTGGAGGTGATGTACTGCACGTTTCAACCCAGAATTTCTGTTCACTCAGATTGCTAACTTCCAATCATTTTTTTTGGCTTGGATAATTTCATCACATTTTTCCCATCCACAACTGCCTCAGGAGGCGAAAGGACAGGGTGGGCAACATCCTTGCTGTGGAGATGGGCGAGAAGGGCATCATAGCCGTGACGCAGGGTGCCCCATACTGGCTGACATTGGAAGAGAACGAAAAGGTGGAGTGGCTGAATGCAGTCATCGAGCAGGCTTGGCCATTCTACGAGGCGGCCATATGCAAACAGGTGGTTGCGACCGTGGAGCCCATCCTGCAGAAGAGCAAGCCACCATTCATATCCAAACTGTTTTTCAAGAAGATGACATTTGGGGGTGTTCCCTTCAAGCTCACCCATATGAAGACTGTCCGGGTGTCCAAGCGCGAGATCGTGCTGGAAGCAGGGTTGAGGTACGATTGTGGAGCGAGCCCCTCTACTGGGCAAATTGAATATGAAAATTCTAGTTGATGGATCTGAGTCCATCTTGATAAGGATATAAGCTACAGGGTACTGAAGTGTATATTTCTATTCCATCAGATTTGTGTTTGCTGCTAGTACCAAAGCACTGTTTTTAACTCATAAGGCGGGTCAACTTTGAATATGTTGAGGTCTCCATCCTACCAGTCAATCTCCGCCATGTCCATATTGTGGGATGCCATGACCCGATTGGGGCCAGTAGAGTGTGCATATGTGCTTGGGTGTGTTGTTCGCTGCACTGAGTGACAATCTATGTTGCCTGCAGCTCATCAATCCAACTCGCATCATAAAGAAAGGAATATCAGGAAGCCACTGGCACCTTTAGAGCTTCCCAAAAGAAGAATGCAAAAACCCAACAGGATTTTCCCAGACAAAGTTCTTCTGTTCATCATATATAGTCATGGATACTGTGACAGCAATAACTATATTCCCAGTGTCAAATGACAAAAGCCACAATTGGCAATGCCCACATGCAGCAAGGTCAGCCTTGATTGCCTGATGTCACAATGTTCACTCGTATTGAATGCCTGTTGCAGCTGTGAATGCTGACAAAAATAATGGCATTTGTATTGTATTTTGCTAACGTATTATCATGTGAGTATTGTGGACTGTTGCAGTAAATGCAACCCACATACGCACATTTTGACTCTGTTTCGACAGCGCTTCATGTGTCATATGATCTTCACTTACATTTCCTTGTTTCAGACTTTGGGAATGTGTTTGTCGTTCCCTCTCTTGCCAGCTTATGAATACCTGGAGTACTTTGTAGATGAATATTGAAATTCCAAGAATGAAAAATGCCCAGAGGGGGAAAGCTCCAAACTTCAGCTTACAGGTGCAAAGGGCGTTTATGTAGTATTGTTGTTTTTAGCTTCAAGTCTTAAGCTCTCTTGAAGCTAATAGATGTAAGTACATAAAAACTACTGAAAGATTTTGCAGTTTCAGGAAGAGTCCACAGTGTTGGTAAGGAGTCTAAAGGGAGTAGTTCGTTCTGGTTGATGAATTTATCATCAGTATTGCTCTTGCACTCTTGAGTAGTCTATGAGCTCAGGCACAGTCTCATCTGAAGTTTGAAAGCAGAATATAAAGTACCACTGCTGAGGAAGAAACTACACTTAATATTTGAAAGGTAGAAAACATTAAATTCGACTGGGCATCTGTACTGCTGCAGGGCACAAAGTGGAAAATTGAAAGTGTGGGCCTCCTGGGAATGTAGATTCACCTGACATTGGTAACTGCATGTTGAGCTGGAGGGCCCACTTGTGAAATTTTGTGAACGAGCACACACATCGTTCCTGGCAAGGGGGTGTGTTGGCCCTTGTTGTTGAAGTGTTCAATAAAGGGAATCTTGAAGCTTGATTGAGAGACCAAACTGTCTCAGTCGCATATTGCAAATTGGCCATAGTACACCCTCACATTGCGCTTCAGGCGATGATCTGTAGCTGGTCATATTGATAAACGCAATTTGAAATTATTGATAGATGGAATGAATTTGGTTGTGCATAATTTCGCACAGCAGGGGTCCCATGTCTATGCTGACCGCATCTTTGTTTCTAATGCAGGTGGGATGGCACGGCACAGGTGGCCATCGGTGTCGATCTCTTTGGCACTCACATTGCACCCAGTATTACACGCATCAATTTCTTTGCCCAGGCTCGCATCACATTGGGACGTCTGTGTGACAAGATCCCGGGCTTTGGTGTCATGCTGGTCGCATTTCAGGACCCGCCACTGGTGAGATACCAGCCACGGTGCAGCCCATTGACATATTGAACTGCTGCAAATCCACTCAGTGCCTGTCTTGAAAAGCAACGAAACACAAGTGTTGCACCTGCAAAATGTCATTAGGCAGTGTGCCTACCTGCAGAAGATCCAGAACACAGTGTCCATAAAGGCCAAACCCAGAGCACAAATTTTTTGGGTACAAATATACATATACAAACATGCAGATATGTAGATCACAACAAATATGTAAAATAGACAAAAATGCTTCATGCAAATCATAGGGTACCACTGCTGGGAATGGGAGGCTGAGAACATTTGCGAACCCATAGTGGACATACGAAGACTTTTGTGCACTTGTCTCCAATAGGCAGCCAAAGTTCCATTCATGATGTGCCAAAAAACGAGTCATGGCATCTGTACTGCTGTGAGAAATCAGGCCTTGTTTGCAAGTCACAATAGTGCTTCTAGCTGCATGAACACCCCACAGGAGCCTCTGCCTTTGTGGAGACAGCTGCAGATAACCTCTTGTTTACAAATTTCCATGAATTTCTATGAATTTGAATATGCAATACTTGCCAGTTGCATCGTGTGCGGAGGACACTGAAGATGTGGGGTTTGTGCCCCTTGGTGATCATGTTGGTTATTGTTTGCTCTGTCTTTCAACCAGATGGATGATTGGGTCCCAAGAGGAATTGCTGTTTCACCATCTGCATCACAGATACATCGATGTTTGCTTTCATTATTTTGGTCATTGATTCAACTGTTCATCAAACTGTTGCCTAGTCATCTCCACAATTGAGCATTTGGCAAGGTAATTTGCAAGCTTCCTCAATTGCTGAAGTGGAGGAAATATCCTTCCCAAGAAATGTCTTATTACTGAAGGATTGCTGCGGGAGCAGACACTGTGTGCTGTAAAATCTGTCAAGATACTCAGTTAGCACAGCGATATTTTGCGTCACACTGACCTGACCATATGCAACACTGGCCTAGCCTGAGCTGACCCAACTGCTCCATGTGACTGGCATGCTGCTGTCACTAAAGAAGTTATGGCATTAATGTTGAGTCTGCTGCATCCTGCCTTATGGATGTGTAGCGACGCCTGTTTCTGTGTGCCGCAGGTTACCTTTGATCTCAACTGTGGGGCAGGGATAGGGCAGGCGGTGGAGGCTTGGCTGCAGCCTTTCCTGGTCAACAATGTTCTTGGGTCCATGTTTGTGTGGCCCAATAGGCTGGTGGTGAGTGGACAACTGCTTGTCGCTCAACTGCTCCTGACTATACCCACAATAGCTTTGTTGTCTTGATTGCTCCATCTGCTGAAGCACAAATGGTTTGCAGCAATTCAGTGCTGCTGACTGGCACATCCTGACTGACTGCTTGAAGTCATCACAAATGTCCTATTAAACTCGCTGGGAACCTGCAATGGAGACATTGCCTTGAAAGCGGCTTTCTGTAGTCTTCGATGAAGAAGATTGCCGTTGGCCACAAAGTATCATGCAGTTTGAATTCACCTGCATCTTGTTGACAAGTCTGCACCGGACTTACATGGAATCCTATTGCCAAATCTGATTCACGTTGTTGGCATAGTGGAAAAGCGTCATGCTGGTGCTAGGATCCTTTTGCTAGAATCGTGGTTTTCTTGCTGAAATTCACAAGCTCTTTGGTGGCCCATGTACTGTAACCCAGACACCACACCAAAAAGCAGAACTGAACCGCTCAAGAGGTCGCAACGTTGGCACAATGTTACTTGCGACACATTGGTGACTGCTCCAAGTAGTGCTATCTTTCTTTGCGCCTTGCTGCTGCACTGTTGCAAAATATCCTTCCAAGGTGACGACAGCCTGAATGAGCAGGGCTGCTGCCCTTTTTCTACAGCCCAGTAGAGGAGCTGTAGGTCTTCTGCTGCCTCACAATGCCATTTGAGCCCCAACGCAGGGCTGTCCTTGGACGTTCTCAGTGCAATAGTGGTCGTGATGGCAGCACTGTGCACCACAATGTTGTGGAACAGGATTGTCCTCCAAGCTCATTTTGTCCAGAAACATATTGTTAATGCATGCATGTACTGTTTTCTGCTGAAATGCTCAGAACAGCCATTCTGTTTTCGCTTCATTTACACTGCAGTTGATTTTTGATATCACGTGACAATGATACGTTAACATGTTGTTGCAACATTTGTATCCTTGCTGCAGATTCCTATGCTTCCTGAGGAGTTCACTGGGCCATTGGACAAATTCAAGCTGCGGACAAAGGGTATTCTTCGTGTGCGTGTCGTTGAGGCCAGAGGCCTCAAGAAGAAAGACTTGCTAACCTCAAAGGGTGACCCTTACTGCACACTTGAGACAGTGCCTCTGCACCCAGTCAAGACAAAGGTGATGAGAAACCCGGGCCTGCTAGGATTGTTTGCGTTTGATAGATGGCAGGACCATTACTGCACCATGCCCTCTGTCTCTTCCACTCCACATCTGGGAGCAAATTGTGTCACATCGCCTGTTATTCGTGACTGCTTGTCAGTACGGTGAGGGCGATGCATGAACGAAAGTGCAGCGACCTGCCCAGAATGGTAGCAAGCATTGCTGCAATGCCTTTTTGTGGTAATTGCTTTGTGATATGGGCAGCGCATGTTCTGATGAGCTTCCTGGCAGAAAGTTCGCCAGTGCAAGCATCATCAGCAGCTCACCACAAAGCTTCTGCTCAAGATGGTCTTTTGTTGTAGTGTGCGGCATCTATGCAGATAATATTATTGGCTTACCTTGTAACGTGGCCACTGAAGGTTGGCCTGCAAATTGCTGGTGCATTCCAGCAAGCTCCCGCAGCAGCTTTTTTGATCGTGGGTTTACTGTGGCAGACTCAAATTATACTTTTGCATGCTCTTGTAAGCTAAGCTGCTCTGTTTTACATCGATTGAAGGTGTATCGCTTCTGTTCTATTGAGTCCCTGTGTTTTATCCTCAGATCCTGAACAACACTGTGACCCCTCAGTGGGATGAAGAGCTGTTCCTGAAAGTCCAAGAAGTGGAACAGGTATGTTGGCTAACAGCTCGGTGCAGTCTGCTTCGTGAAATTTCGAATGCGAAGCTCATGGCTGCCTTTGTGAACACGCTGTTAGTCGTTCAGTCATTGTATTCACCATATTTTGAAAGTGTGGGAACAGTTTACTCACACAGAAGGTAGTTCTTGGTTATATCGCATTGCTCCAGACCATGTCTGCCTTTCCATATTGTTGAGGACGAAGGAGAAACATTTCATGGAGACACCCAACATGAGCAAACACGTTGAAAGACTCTCTTCAATACTGTGAAAGCTGATGCACAAGTCTCACATGGCAAAGTGAAAACCTGTAACACTCACATGTAATACGGCGTGCATTGCAGTAGAGTATGTACTCAAGTGTATCCCGCGACCAAGAGTTTAACAATGACCATGGTGTGTTGCCCTGGTGTTCAGCTCTAGTGTGTCTTTGCCTCCAGAGATGGCTTTGTTTTGCATTTTTGTATGTGCGGTACCTTTTGCTCGGCATTCGAACGTACCTGGTGGTGATTGCTTCACTGCACTGGCAGCCATTGCTGTGTACCCCAAGTCATCTTCTCATGGCATATTGAGCCACAAGGTTTGCGCCTAGTATCCTGTCCCTCATTTCCACTGCCCGTGGGACTGTGGAGAGCACTGCAACCCCCCGAATAGCGATGAAGCTGACTTGGTGGCTTGTGTTGTAAGAGGGGCTGGCAGCATAGGTCCCGATTTGCTGCCAAGCGCAGAACGACAGCATGGATAAGCTGCCCACAATGTTGTGTTTTTTGATTCTTGTGTGCAGTCCCTTCATCTGGAGGTGTGGGATTGGGACAACCCTGCGGTGGCCGTGGCCTCCTTTTCTGGAGACGACTTCTATGGGCGAACCAGTGTGTGCATTAACGAGTTGCCTGTTGGTGAACTTGTGGACAAGTGGTATCCTCTTGGCAAAGGGGGCTGGGGTCAATTGGGTGGTCCAGTAAGTATTGTGTTTTGGTGTACTGTTGACAGGTTTTTTTCCCCATGTGCCTTTGTGTCTGTACCAAATATTCGTTCTGATGAGGTAAGGAATCATACCCAACAATGGCCATCCCCCTCCCAAGTGCATGTACTGTTGTGAGATTCGTTTTGTCCCAAAGCATAACAGGAGTTCCCAGCAACACAAAGTAGCATGATCTGCAAAATGACATTTGTGGTGTGACATGTTGCACGAATGATCTCATGCACACAACAGCTTCCCTGACTTCTGAATGGCAATGTGCCACAGCCCCTCAACCCTGCCCCCCCCACCCCACCCCCACCCCACGCCACCCACCCACCCACATGCCCACACACATGCCCATGCACAAAGAAAAAAAAATATTGTTTTGAGATTCGTGGTGCCAGAATGACTTGAATCGAAGGACCTTTAGCTGCATTGGGCCCTGGCTAGCAGAAACAAGTAGATTAACTATGAGTCAGATTTGATCTGCCTGTATATATTGGTTGCAATCCATTCTGATCGTCGTGCCTGGCTGCTCTCCGCATGAAGTTTTTGCCAATACGCTTGTCACTGCTCATTGGCTCCTTCCTCTATTGTGCTGTCAGGGATCTGGTGAAGGGGAGGTTCGTTTGAAGTTAACACACATGACGCTGGAGTCCCTAAGAGATGGCCACTACTCACTGACGCCAAGGGACAAGGAGCGCAATGTGCATCATGGTATGCTGTTTTGTTGGATGGAGGGCGCCCACAACCTGGTGCCTGTGGACAAGGACAAGAAGAGTGACCCCTACTGCGTGCTTTGGTGCCAAAATGACAAGAAGAGCACCCCTGTGCTCAAGGACACCTTGGATCCTGAGTGGAACGAGTATTATGAGTGGCCCAACGTCTCTGCAACGGAGACGCTGTTTGTTGAGGTGGGTGACTTGGATTGGCTGTGGAGAGATAATTATGGGAGCAGTATCGAGAATTTGGTTTACTAAGTCCATCACATCCACCCTGCCCCTGTGGTGACGCAGAAAACTAGCGTTTTCTTGCATCTTTCTAGTCTTTTTTCATAATTGCATCTTCAAATGCGCTCGTAGGAGGTGACTTCAGAAACGAGCTGCGAAAGTGTCTCTGTTGGAAAGCAATGCTGCAATTATAAGCTGGAATCGCACCATGGAAAAGGAATGGAGTGCAATGTATAAAGGAACTGCGAATGCACAGGACCCTTGAATAGCATAATGTTCGATGGCACAGCTTTTAATTGTTGTGTGCAGCGTCCTATTGGATATCCACGGTTAGGTTCGATCCGACAGTGGTTGGTGCAGATAATAGTCTGCTCATATGGGTGCCCCTGGGGGCATGATTTCTTGCAGTGCATACTGCTCTGTGATGAAAGCCTATGCGCTTGTGCTTATGGACTTCTGCGTCATCTGTGCTGTGAAATTCGTGTCCACGCCGCTGGTGCACACCATCCAGGTATGTGAGTATGTGGCCAAAAGCACTGTTTCAATAAGACTTGCAAGCATGTACACAACACCATGCGCGCTGTTGCTGATGGTCCCATGTTCGCCGTCCTATTCAGCTCACATTGCATTCACCAATGTGTTTGTATATGGCACTTTCCAACTGGATACAGGGGTTGTTGTCGTGTGTCACCACAGACAGTATGAAGAGCATTTTGCAGAAAGCTCTTTTCAGTAGTCTGACGCCCATTTTGTGCATGTTTTCAGACTGTAATAAAGGCAGTCTTTGAATCAGACGTATCTAGTGATGACGGGACGCTTCTGTGTTGAGACACTCATCGCTGTCACACCCATGGCCCTCTGGGGCTACGGATGCGAAAAGAGAATTTGAGAAGTTGCCCATCGCTGCTGGTATGAAATGGTAATATGCCACAATATTCAGTGTTGCTCTCATATGGGCCACCAGTATTGTTGCCTCGGAAACCGTGTCTGCTTGCTGAAGCGTATTCCACCACACTTGGAGACAAAACCCTGCTCCGTGGAATGTGCTGCACATCACTGGCGGCTGTGCGTTTTGTTTACAGGTCCATGACAAGGGAAAGATGAGCGACAAACTGTTAGGTCGAGGGCAGGTACCGCTCGCTGACGTGGCTCAGAAGTTTGCTGACGACATCCACCTCGACTCCATTACTGTCAACCTTCCGCTGGAGACATCCGCAGGCACCAAGGGCACAAAGGGCGATGTCATCATGCATGTGGAATGGATCCCCCTCGATGGCCTCACCATTCCAAAGTCCAGGACGAAGCGCTCCGATTCGCTGTTTGCAAAAGTGGAGAGGGGCGTGCTGTATGTTCGCTTGGTGCATGCCAGAGGTCTGAAAAACGTGGACACATTGGGAAAGAGCGACCCGTACGTTAAGTTCAAAGTGAGTAAGATGCATTCAGGAATCCTTTGGTGGGTGGCGGTGGTCTTGTGATGTGGGTCCCTTTGGCACGTTGCGTGCTTCCATGGAGGGCTCAACGGTTACGTGGCCCACAACCGTGACGCAGAAATAGGAAAAATGCAAGGTGCCCGTTTGTTTGTCTGTGGTGCAGCCATGTCTATGGCAGATGGCCACAGTTGCGAAACGACTTGTGGTATTATTCAGAACGTCTAGGTTCTGTGGCGTGTTGACCTTGGATGTTCTCTTCATATCCTCCCATTGTCCCGACCATTGGTGTACTGTGCAAATGGCTCATGCGAGGAGATGTTCCCCATTGGGGGGAGCATGCGCACCATTTGAATTTGCAGTGACTGACTTATCCTACATTGCCTGCAACTTTCAAGAGCCCCATTTTGCTCTGGAGATGCAGTGTGGTCGAAGCTGAACGCAACGGACTGGGGTTGTCCCTGAGCTGTTACTTGCCTTACGTTCATACAGATTGGCGGCAGCGAGAGGAAGTCCAAGATCATCAACAATTCAATCGACCCTGAATGGAACGAGACGTTCCAGTGGGAGAGCACGAAAGCGACGGATGTGATAAAAATCGAGGTGAAGGATGACGACTTGCTGAAGAACGTTGTTCTTGGCGTGTATGAAATTGCAGTGTCCTACGCCATAGACCCGCCAGGCGCTGTGCAAACATTCAAGTGCAAGCTGATCGACAAACAGCCGAAGAAGAAGGCCAGCCAGGGCATCGGCTATGTCGTCCTTCAGATGTATTGGGTGGCATGGGATGCTTTTGGGGACGATCCGCAGCCGCCAGAACCCGAGTGGCCGCAAGTTGCAGACCCTTAGTCTTCCGCCGCTTGTGGTTCAGGTAGAACACGGGGTGGGGCCAGTGCTGTTGGCTGGTCCCAAAGCGTATCGCAGTGAGGCCTCTGGATGAAGAGTGCGCTGTAGTCCTGGAGAGGGTACACACTGAAAGCCTGTGCTGTTGTGGCGCATTGAGATCCACCGGGGGACATGTCGCCCCAACGTTGGAGGCCCATGTGGGCTTTGCGAGGGCCTCGCGGGGGACGTAGCAGCGCAGTAGCCGAAGGGAGGATAGTAGGGAGCGATTGTCGGTTTTGCTGAATTGGGCGCTGGGGCGGTTTCATGGTTTAGAGCTCGGTAGATTGTGTGAAGGGGATTCGAAAGGTGGTTTGTAGAGTGTTTGGCTGTTGGTGGTGCTTGCATGATGGCCAGCTCGAGGCTGCAGAGACATGTGTTGTGTCTCTTCAGAAGCGGCAAGGTGAAGGGCAGAGGATGTCTTTGCCGCTCCCTGGTGCAAAGACAAGCCTTCTTTCAACGCTTGGCCATCCGGCACAGAGGAATTTAGTGCTCGCAGCGAGGCCCCACACAGGGACAGTAGTACATGGGCGCACCCAAAGGGAGCGCCGGGTTTGCTCTTCAAGCGTTGGCTGTATGCTCAGTGAGGCCAGTTGTTTCTTTTACTTTCGCTGGACTGATCTGCGAACGACTGTTGGGATGGTGGCGCAGCTCGCGCTTGTGTATTGTTAATTCTGATCGCCGAAGTCCATGCTGACGTTGCCCTTGGCCGAAATTTCGCCTCATCGACCATGGCGCCAATGCGCAATGCTGCGCCCTGGAGCCAGTGGCAGTTGCAGAAATCCTTGCCAGCATTGCAGCTGCTCAAACAGCGCCCCGGCATCACGGGCGTTTGGGGTGTGCACCAGATACAGAAAAATGTTCCCGCAGGAAAAAAATCGCGTAGTTCGTGGAAAGAAGTTCGCGCAGTGGCTCGCATATACGGCGTCTCCGTCTCCGTACTCACGGTCTGTATCCGGAACGCCCTCCACCAATCCCGTAACGTACTTGGGCGACGCCACGAGTGTTCGACGCCTCGTGGATTAGTCATGCGCAGGGGAGCCGGTTGCGGCACTAGACTGCGCCCAGCCCAGCGGGCAGCCCCAGAACCCAGGCGTCCGGCATGTTCGAGAGCTGGGTCTCCGACCTGCTGGCCAGCTCGCTGGGCCACTTCATCGACGTGCAGCGAGACCAGCTGAGGATCAGCCTCTGGCACGGTGCGCCCGTTTTCAAAAACCCCGGGACGGTTTTGAGGAGCCTTGCGCCTCCTTGTCGAAAGCCCCCTCCTTGGATTGTGCCCCTGGTGCAGCCGTCGTTTGGAGTGTCAGGAGCGGCATTTGCGCGCTGGCGTCGCCGCTACGGTGTCTTTAAATTTCAAAGATTGCTGTTTTTGGCGGGAGCGCAGCGCGCCATGCCATCAGAATTGCACCGTACGGTAATTTTATTGCCAATGCTGCCGACACGGGGTCGTGTGGGCTACGTCCACAGTTGGTGCTATCTGTGCTGCTGCGGTGGTTGTGATGGTGCTGCCGTGCGGAGCTGTGGGCCTTGGACATCGCGAACCAAATGGCGTTCGTGCTCGCGGTCGTCATGTCAACGCCACAGCTGTCGTTCACCCAATCCGAAATCTCAATTCTCGTTCTTACACGCCAATTCTTGGCTCCTTGGGTATTATTTGAAGCAGCAAATACACCGGCCTTTGAGACTCCTCAGAAGAGCGCAAGACTACAAATTCGGCGTTATGGTCCTTCACTGTTCACAAGCAGCATGACGTTGGCAGTGCCCATCTTGCAAACTCTGGATTCACTTTCTGTTTGCCGCATTTTCATTGTGGATGTCCGGATTTGAATCTGTGTCACAGTAGGTGCCATTTGCACACTCCTGTTGCATCGGCCACTTGATGCCATGGAGCACATTGCTGTGCGAATCCAGAGAGTTGATGTCGTAGTTCTGCTCCAGGTGTCGTAATCGAAAACGCACGACTGCGGACAGACGCATTCGACTACCTGCAGTTCCCCTTCAAAGTCAATTATGGATGCATCGGAAGGCTGCAGCTGCAGGTAGGGGGTATTCTCTGAGTGTTGGGTGACAGATTTTGTGTTCCCCTGGATGCCACTGCATATTGTCATGCAGCTGTTCTGGACATGACTGGAAGTGCTGTCGCAAGTGACGCTATCATTGTAACACCATCTTAGGAGATCTTATCTGCAAATGGGGTGCAACACTTTCCTCCAGTTTCCTTGCAGCAATCTGCAGTGCACGATTCTGGTCCTGTTCGGAATGTACATTTTACATTGTCAGAAAACACATTGTGAAAACACATTTTTGTATTTGTTGTTACATTGTCAGAAAACACATTGTCGGTGTTGGGAATTAAAGTATGCTGCTGTGCAGGTTCCTTGGAGGGCACTTCGCTCAAGCCCTATTGTGGTGGAGTTGTCTGATGTCACACTGTCTTGCACCCCCTGGGATGAACATGAGGTGAGCGCTGGTTGCCAGATTCTTTCTCGCTCTACTGTTTGGCATGAGGAAATTGAACCCTTGTGAGACCCTCCCTTGGCACGGCGTGGGAGTTCCCATACTGTTTTCCCCCTTTTCTGTGCAGCTTCTTCCTGAATAAATCAGCTGTACGGTTGATGGGTACACAGTCTTGGGCCAATAAACTCCACTCTCCTGCAGCTACAGGTGTTGAAGCACACTGCAAACCATCCAGTTTATACATTGATCATTGGTGGCCAGAGCTAGCAAACGGAGGTTGGCAATAATGTATACTCTGGAAGCATGCCAGGGACACACACCATGCCCAGCACTCCCTGTGCGCAGGAAGGACAATGTCATAGAAGCACATTAGTGATTGAATATTGCTCATCGAGCCCAGACACCTGTGTGTTGTTTTGCAAAAAGTGGTCTGGAGAGGCATCTATCAAACGGGCACGGGCAGCTAAGCAGGCCCAAGTGGCTGCTGCCGAGCTGGAAAAACTGTCTACAAAGGTTGCTGCAGACAGGGGAGGGGACGGCCGAAATTTCCGCTGGATCCTGATGACATCCCTCTGGAGCCTGCTCCTTCGCAGGCTGCAGCTTTCTGTGTCCAACGTCCACATATTTTTTCAGGTGATTGTTCCAAGTGATTGCAGGTATCCTTACTGTCAACGATGGTGGATCACCTTGGCAGTGCCACACACCTGAACATCTGGACATTTTCATCCGTCGCTGTATATGTCTTTTGAATATTCAACTGAAACCCCGCAGTGAAAGGGAGCTGAAAGAATGTTCTGGCAAGTGACTCATCGAGCAGACCGCATCCTTTCTCCTACTCTTCTGTGAGCACTGTGATCGTGCAGAGAGCAGGCCCTCTCTCCCCACCTTGTTGCTGAAGACAGCAAGGTATCTTGAATCACCACATTTAGTGCTGCCGTCATCCCACTCAGCGCTTCCCCCAATATTCTTCCAGTGCAAGGTGCAGCAGTGTGTCTGGTGAATACAGCTTTGACGCCATTCACATCTGGTAGAGTTCGGCCTCACTTGGCACTGAACGAATTCTGCTACAAGAATGCATTTACCAAGTTGCCATGTGCGGGTTTTCTGCTCGACGTTGTTGACGTGTGCAGTCTGTGGGCCAGTGGAATGCTGATAACAGCACCTGATATGCCCACGCTATCAAGATATCGAGATCATCTTTGGGGTTCAAAATTTCAAAATGAGCATTTTTTGACATCATTTGCAAAGGGAGTTTCGAACTCGTACCCCCCCTTTGTTCTTCCTTCCAATGGATTTGCGTGCGTGCCAAGAGGCTGTGCCCAATGGCATTTTATGGGCAAATAGTCGTTATGTTTTGTCATGGTTGTAGTGAGTGCTCAATGCGCATTTGGACCTTGTACTGAGGGAGCACATGCTGCGGTTGCCAGACTGTTGATTCAGATCACCAGCCTGCAGCGACATTTGGTCTCAGGCTTGGGAGCCTGGAAACACAGCATGAGGACCAGGAGGTGGAGAGGAAAAGAAACCTTTTGCCAAGATCCTCGCCAGCGGTGAGACTGTGAGGAAAACCTGTGTAGGAGAGATCTCTGGGCTCCCTTTGCATCGGCATCATCATGTTCATTGTGCCCAAATCGCCTCTTTCTCAATGTGCAAATACACCGCTGACATTTTTTTCAATGGATGCACCTCTAAAACAGGGTGAGGAGATCGTCAAAGTGCTGTCATTTTCGGCCCTGTTCGTGTACTGGATTCCAACAGCACCGAAAGATCCCATGGCCGCCATGCAAACAGAGTTTAAAGACGCAGACTACCTGATGAAACCTGTCGACCTATGTTTCTGGGTCTACCTACATCCGTGCGGGCCCTCAGACCCAGCCAGGCTCCAGTTCCAGGTGCATGGGGACGTTCGCGATGTGCACCTGCAAATGAGCTCAGCGCAGCTCATTGGCTTGGCCCATCTTTCAGAAGACTTTGCAATCTGGAGCAGGCGGTGTCAGTTCGGGAAGTTCAGGCCACAGGGCTGGCGAACGGCGCTGCAGGTGCAGACCTGCAAAGAGGCAACCACCACCAGCGCCCCTGTTGGCTGGCGGTCCATCTGGCAGTACGCGACCAAGTCTGTGATGCAGGAGCTGAGGATCCTCCAGCCTGGCTCCCTGCTTTCCAATCCCAAGCTCTGGCAGCAGTGGCATCGGCAATACGACAGTCTGTACCGCAGGCATGTGGAGGCCCTGCAGACGGGCGCGTCCTCAGGGCACAACTATGCAGCAGAGCTGGCAGACCTGGAGACCGACCTCCCAGTGGCTGCGATCATGTTGTTCAGATCGCTCGCAGAGCGGCGTATGGAGCACAGAAGTGAAGGTTGGTGCTTGAACAATTATTGCTTGACAGTATGAACATGTTGTATCAAGACACAGTCTGAGAAGATATCAAGCCAACTGCAAGGGTGCTTGGTTGCGAGTGAGGTTCCACACATCCTGTCAGTGCAGTGCACTCTCCAGGAGCAGCGGTTGTGCCAAAGATGCTGTTGCATTTCGTACCCAAAACATGGCATGACTCATACCCTGCCAGCTCCTCTTTTCATCACCTCACTTTTGACGGCTTTGTGTTTGCCGAACACAAACCACATTCTCCCACATATGCTTCAACAGAAACAGGGCACTCTTTGTGGTGCTGGCAACAATGATGACTGTGCCTTTGGCTCGCCAATATCAAAGCTGTCATTGTGCATGCATCAAGTTGTCAAGTTTGGTCTTCCTATTGATGTTATTGATAAATCGGGGAGTTAGATATATGGTTTGCTGTTTCTTCGGGTGTAAAGCATGCATATTTGCAAGTGTAAATCAGAGGGAAACTGAAAGGTCTACTGGCGGCAGCAATCCAATTGTGCATTCACTGGTCAAAATGCACATCAACAATCTGCTGTGGAGCTGATGCCTGTATTTATAATATGCCTGTATTGATGTCCATATTGATACACTACTGCTATAGTTATCAATGATAATATTTGGACGTTTGTCGGGAAACAAACTGCAGCCAAAGGTTGCATCGTGTTTGTGGGCAACATGTTTGGTTGATTTCAAGCATGACAATGGATTCGCATCCACCAACAGGCACGCATTTGGTCTCACAGCTGCTTGAATGCCTGCACTGCTGCAAGCAAAACATATGGTTCTGATCTCGCTGGCCCCCACAGGGATGTTGCTTGCCCTCCCCTTCATGGCAATTTGGCTTCTGTTGTGTTCCTTGAGGAAGAAAATGGACAAGTATGGGGATTGAAACTGGAATGTGCACATTATTGCTCAGCTTGTGTGAGGCAATGGGATGACAATGAGTTGTGCGCAAACTTGAAATGAACAACAAGAGCAACAGCATTGATCCATGTATTGTACCAGGCGAAAGGGGGGAAGCTGTCTCAGATGCATCCCGCTGGCGCAGCTGGGTGGGCTGGGGCATGTCAGGAGTGTGGGGGCTCCTTGGCTACATGTCTTACAGTTCATCTGGACCCTCGACATTGCCTGAGCCACCATCTGAGAGGGATATAGCGCAGTTCTATGAAGCCCTGGGTATACAACCCTCCAGCCAACCAGAAGGTCGATACGCACCCGCACCCATCTTGGCATCCATGACTGTGGAGGTGACCGATGCAACTCCGTGCTGTGTTCATCATTGTACCCTTGGAAATGTGTGCTTTGTGCACTTGTGGATTCCACCATCCACAAGCTTGTCCGAAAAGTGCACACACATGTTTAAATGTAGCAGACAGCTATGTTCTTGATTTTGCAAAACACTTGACTCATCAATGATGGGTTTGTGGATGTAGCAGGACAGCAGGCAGGAGTTGTTGCCCAGTTGTTTGATCCTGTTCTCTTGCCAGATAGTGCTGTGTTGGCATGAATTATGGCAGGCAGAGATTGATCCCTTTGTTGATGCTAAAAACTTTTTACAAGTATTTCGGGCATTGTTGAAGGTCATGGTGTGTGCCATCAAGGCCTTGCTTGGCGGCAAAGATTTTGAAATCAGTTTCTCAGGGCATCCATGCACTCTGTTTGTCCTGAAAGCGTATTTGCAGCTGCAGTTGTGGAGCCGAAACCAATTGCCTTGGAAACTGTGAAGGATTGACAACATCAGCTGCTCATAGTAAGTTGATTGGAACTAGCATCCTGGTTGCAAAATGTCTTTTCTGGATGGAGCCCGTGGCTTGACATATCCCCTCCTGCAGCATCAAGCCATGCTTATCATGCATCCATACTGTGTTTGGCACGTGGCAGGTGGGCAGCATAGAAGCACTTCTGAGGGATGACCACTTTCCGATTGCGAGGTCGCGTACTCTGGTTTCTGTGGGATTTGCAAACTGCGAAAGCAAGTTGGAGCTCGAGGCAGGGCGCTTCCGAAGTTCTGTTGCAGTGGCCGATCTCTCTGTATGCGACTGGTGCAGCTGCCCTGGTGTCAGTGAGTGCATTGTGTCAAGACATGAGGGGGGCCCCGCTTCTCCTGCACAGGTGTGCACGTTCGGCCTTGGCCATGAACTAATCTGGCTAACACAGGCTAACAGCTATGGCTGCCTGTAAGTCTGTCGCTGCATTCTGCTGGTCCTGTTGGCCTGTCTTGGCATCTCGAAGTTGTGGCATTGGTTGTTGCTGGAGCACTGAGTAACAGTGGATCGAAGTTGAGAAAAAAATCGATAGAGGGTAGCATTTGTCCAAATCACGCAGGCGTTGTCAAAGCAGACTGCAGAGGTGATGGTCTATTGGTGACCGTTGAGTCCAATTTTGGCCCATGTTGTCCATTACCATAAATTCGCAGCATATGGCCAGTTATGTTCGGCCGAAATGGAGAACCTTCCCTTGGTGAGGGGGTGATTCGAAAGCATGTCCACATGCCCACAAAGCAGTGACAGTTAGTATGTGCTTCTGCAATGTACCATTCCAAATTCTGCAGATGAAGTCTGAGCTTCAGAGCAATACGATGTAAACGACTGATGTGCAGTGATCATGTGGATCCTACTGTGGTGCTAATCATTGTTGTGCCTCTTCAGCAGGGCAAGAAAATCATAGACTCTCATCTTGGACTGGCAAGTGGCAAGTTCCCAGCAATGTACATCGCATATGACTCAGCAGACGATGGCAAGGGAAAAATGAGAGTTCGTGTGGACCCTTTGAAACTTGTGTATCGTCCAAGGTGCATTGGAAGGTGAGTTTTGAATTTCTTGGGATAGCACTTGATTCACGCAGCACAACAAAATTCCTTTGCACAACTTTTGGCAGTTACAGGTGCATAATACCACTTCAGAAGAGTGGAATAGAAATTTTGAAAGGAATTCCAAACTTCTGCAACATAAAATGACAGACCGACATAAGGTATCCTCAAACTCAATGTTGATGCAGAGTTTTCCAGCGATTACATGGGACAAAGTTAACCCAATACTGTAATCGACGAGTACAATCTCTACCAATACAATAACTGACCAGACCACCCAGGCAGGACCTGGAAGGTGTCAGATTTTTTGCACTTTCTGGCTCTCGATATTCTGTCAGAGTTTAGGTTGCATGCCCACTGCTGTAGACAGCACTACGGATGTTCGAACTTGTGTTGTTGCTATTGGTAGCTGCTGCACTCAATGTTCTGAATTTCTGTGTTCTGTTTCAAGGCTGCTGGGCATTGCACGAAAGTTCCCCAAGGGAACCTGGCACGGACATATGTTGTCATGTATTTCTTCCCTGAAGAGCCGAAGAGCACAAATTTTAGCCAAGGCGCAGCTCATGTCATACATCCCACCCCTCGTGGGGTTGGAAGTCGAATTGCACGATTTCTTGCTGTGCTTTCCCAGCCAGGATGTGCTTGATGAACCCCCCTTGCTCTCGTGCCACTTTGATTTTCTTGGGATCGTTTCGAACCCCACAACAGATGTGGCAAACACACAAAGGATTTTGAGAAGAATTCAGGCTGCAGCCCCAATGGAGGCTACAGATGAAAAGAGTGAAGCGCATCATTTGCTGCAGGTGATGGACATGGAGTCCATGTTGATTGCAAATTTATCTTTTGCTTGCTGCAAAAAGGCCGCCATTGTTTTTGTCCTGTTGGCGATGAAAGGGTGTTGCGGTAGCATGCTGCTTCTGTCCTAGACTCATTGGGCTGTCCAAGGTAATTGCAAAGTGACCTTGTGATTGACCTGTGCAGGACATCGAGCTGCTGATTGTTCTGCTCAGCCTTGGGCTGTTTGTGTTGTGAAGGTCGATTGATGAGTGCTGGGTTCTGGGGTCTGGCAAAATTTGAGGGGATGGAATGGCTATGTTGTTCTGTTTCATGGCCTGACAAGCCAGTCTTCTGAAGCGCGAGTTTTTGTTGCTCAATCTGGAATGTGGAGTATGTCGGTTGTTTTGGGCTCATTGATATTGCTGTTCATTGATGTTCAAGGCTATGTCTTCATTGGGCCTGGTTGTTGCTGTAGGTGATGCTGGGGGACTTGGAGAGCAGCGTTGTGTACCGGCGATCAGAAGTGCAACTAAAAGGGCTGCAGGTGTTTCTAAGCCACCAAGAGCAAGGCTCAAGCTCTGTGCGCTTTGACACGCTGATCAGCAAGTTGTCAATGAATGCAGACCTGGAGCTTAGCCGTGTGCCCCAAGCAGCGAGCTCGCCAGCTTTCAGAATGAGTTGCAGGTGTACAGATGTGGGCATCACATTTACAGGGATGCACATCGCAGTGCTCGAGAACGTTGTTCAAGCACTGGCTGCTGATGCGCAGATAGCTGACCGATTGCACGGTCAGGAGGGAGAACAGGTCAGCTGGTCTGATGTTGTGTCCGGTGGACAGGGGACCAAAGTCTTTAACACTGGTGAGCAGGGTCTGAAAAAGTGTGCTGCTAAGGCACAGGATGGCAAAAAGCTGGGGACAGAACTTGGTGAGGGTGAGGACTGCAGTTTGGAAAGCCGCCCTGGGAACACCATTGGCTTTGAGTTGTCTGTAACAACATCCAAGCTGAAGATCGCTTACAACGATGCTGAGGTTGATGTTGGATACTTTTGCCTTGGAGGCACGCAAGAGTTAAGCTGCAAGGGAATGGCTAAGAATTCTACCTTGAGCATTGCAGTGTCCAAAGAAATAACCACAGTGTCTTGTTCGTTCAGTGACTTGACTGTGCACGACACATCCAAGTATGGTGGCAAGGTTCCCAGGCCCAAGGGGGACGTGTGTAGAATGGCAAAGGGTCTTTCTGTGCACGACTTCACCCTTTCGCACAAGGCCAAGGTGAATGGCGACTTCCATGTGACAGGCAAATTGGCGGGAATTGAAATCATGGCATTTCCCAGCGAAGTGGGGGGATATGTGAAGTCTTGCTTAGTCGATGAACAGGCCATAGCTACCTTTTCTTTCAGGCACCAGGAAACCAATAGGTTGGAGCTGATGTTTCAAAGATGCAGTTTTGGCAGCACATTTTTGCAGCGCCTTGGCAATTTGCAAATGAGCCAGAATCATGCAGTATTGACGATGAGAAGCATGTCAGGGATATTGAAGGTGGCTGCATTTCCTCATCTGCAGAAGACACAGCAGTATTGGCTGCCGATTGGGGCAAACATGGGCGCTCAGCAGAGGATTTGATTGATGCCCCTCAGGCCTCCACATCATCTCTGCGGTGCTTTTCTTTGGTGATGTCATTTGTTGACTGTGCTATGGTGATACCAAAAGGTGGCCAGGAGATGGCCATTGTCCTGTCCCTGCCTGGCAGCCATGCTGGAATGATGCTCCAACTACCCTTCTTTGAGTGCGAACTTGCTTTCCTAACACGAATTTTGAAAGGAGTTAAAGCTGCTGGATGTGTGGAAGTGGGCCATGTGGCTCTCAGAGATGCCAAACTCTTTGCGACTGTGGAACCTCAGAGCTATCTCTTGTCTCCAGTGGTGGAGATCCCCAGCATGGGTGTGGTGTCCAAGGGTGGCATCACCAGCCAGAGGCCATGGCCATACAATTGTGGACAGGTGCTGGACCAAGTTGTGTACAATGTGTCACTGGGCGACATTGGCATCAGTTTCGACAATCATCAGGTGGAGGTGGCTATGAGTGCTTTTGCCGAAGTATTGGAGAGGGCAGCATTGTACTTTCCTGAATCAGAATATGCTTCAGAGCCATGCTGTGAGATGCATCGTAACAATCCTGTGGCGGAGGACACTGTTATGGACAGTACCCAGCAAGAGGAGCTGACAATCGTCGAAGCTCCACACCAACAGGTTGATGTGTTTGTAGACATTGCCAGTGTGCACGTCAGTCTAGACTGCAGCAGGGAAGATGACCTGGAAACTCATCTTCACTGGGCAGGTGCACAGATGCGGTACCGCTGGGCATACAGCAGGGAACTCCTTTGCAGCAGAGGTACCTCAGAAGCCCCGTCGCAGGATTCAGACCATTCTGATTGTGGTGAAGCTCGAAGCATGGAGCAAGAGGCTTCACATGGCTTCCATTCCGAGTTAACAGCTGGTGGTGGTCTGGACAAAGGTGATGGTCCAAAGATGCCAGCCACAGGAGTGAGCAAGCCTTGTAGTCAGCCTGGGAAGGATGGCATTCAAGAGCACCCTGTGGGAGTGGCCTGTCTGAACGTTACAAGGGATGGTTCCCTGTCCTGGGATTGCCTCACTGTGTCGATCGGCACAAAAATAGAGAGGGTGGCCCACCATGTGGGCTGTGATGGTCGGCTTGCTATCCACACAGCATCGGCTGAGCAGGGAATGCCACCAGGTACATTGGATCGGATCAACACGCCAGCAGGGAGTGATTCCAATGGTGGCACAGGCCCGAGCCCACGCTCTGCAGAGACAACTGACAGCATCCTTCCCAGTGGCAGGCGAAGCCTAGATTTCCATTCAATGGATGAAGAACTGGAGAGTGGCCGTGGCAGCAGGTATGTTGGCAAGACACGTTTGCACAGAGGATATTGCGCAGTTTCCACAGCCCATCTGGACTTGTGGAACCTTGGGACACAGGAGATCTCGGAACTTGGAGATTCGTGGCTTTTGGGACGTTGGGACATGAGATACATTCCTGCTGACGCTACATTCTGACAATAGACACTACATTCTGATGACTCCATTGCTCCCCATCAGCAGCCACCTCTGTACATGAACCTCTCTGTACATGGACATCTTTGGACATCTTGCTTTTGACCTACATTGCCAAAAGGTGGCACAGGCTGTTGACATCACGTTGATGCTGCTGGAAGTGGAGTCGAGTTTAGTGAACGCTATGTAATTAAGGAATTCACTACCATCATCATCACATCCCAGTATTGTCGAGCTCTGTGAAGAAAAACCTTGAGTTCTGTGCTGCTGAGGTACTGCCCTGTCTTTACCTGTGTTGTCTAGCGCACTGCTTGCGGCAGTAGTTCGTCGTTAGAAACTGGCTGGACACGAAGCAATGCCATATTGGGCTGCAGGACACGTCACGATTACGTGCCTAATGTTTTCCACGTTCAGATGTGTCAGCACACTGACAACCAAGCTGGTAGACAGTAGGATTTCTTCCAAATTGGTAAATGATGTCTGTCTACCTTGCTCGAATCCGAAGTGAAAAGAGAAACACATATGACACTGTTGCTTGTCTTGGAGAAATCGCTGATTAAATGTTATAATGGTGTGTGCAGGGCTAGTTCTATTGACTCCGATCGTTCTTTTTCCACATATCCCGTTCGCTCCGATTGGGCAGACCCTGGTTGCTCCAGTGGTGGCGAGGAGGAGGACTACCAGTATCAGAGCACGGTCAAGGGTGCCTTGCTCCTTACCTTGTCCACAACAACAGCTGGTGGCTGCCTGCGGACACGATCGAGTCATCTGGTTTGTGCCACTGGGGAATTCAACACACTTTGTGTGTTCAAATTTGAGACTCTCCTGTTGGTGTGCATTTGCCTTCAAGGCTGTATGGTCATTGGTATAGCTGTTGGATTTATTTCACAGTGGCTTCTCCATCTCGTGTGTAGAGCATGGATGCTGTGGATTGTAAGGAAGTGGAATTAATGCAACGAAACATGTGTGTCATGGGTGTCCGGTTGAAAAGAAACCAAAATTCTACACCGTTGCTGTGAAATCACTTGGCATAGCTGTCCTCTCAGGAGTCATTGAGCTGTTTCAGATTGTTATTTTGACAAATTCCAGTGAGCCTGAAGCATGCAGGCATGTGTTGTCTTCTGCCAGATTGCACATCCAGGGTTACAGGAGTGCCCTGCTTCTGGGACAGTGCCCTCTACCAAAACGACCATTGAACTGGATGATGGACTTAAAGTTCAGCTCAACACTTCAGGTTGGATGCCATTGATCCATTCCATCGAGGACGGCTTTGCGATTGCTGGCAAGTACCCAATGCTGAGGACTGGCCTGGGTTCGACTTCCAGCGGCCCATCTGCAAGCCAGCATCCTTTGGGGGTTGTCCATTGCTCTGTCCCGAACCTGGAGCTCCACCTGTGCGACTTTGGCTTCAGGTCAGACATCGAGGTTCAGAACAAGGCAACAGAGGCTGGGCAGAAGCCATGCTTGCTGGCTGCCTGCAGCAGAATGGAAATGGCGGCCTCCCCCAGCTCTGTATCTGGCTCGCTTGCTCACTTTGTCTTGTCCACTGGGTGGACCGCTGGCTGTCCTCACACAAGCTCAGAGGATTGGGTCGTGACCAAGAACAATGGGGGGCTTCTCAAGGTCGAGAAGCTGAGAGTGCAGGCCAGCCCACCGGCTGGTGTCTCGAGCAGCACCAAAAATTCCCTTGGCTTCAATTGGCCGCTGCTGAACATCGTTGTTTCGCTGGATGTTCTGGGTGTCTCAGGATCGTATCAGAGGCTTGGAGCATTCCAACATTTCGTGCAGAGCATAAGGCAGGAGTATGCCCAGCTGCCAGACATGCCGGACATTTCGGACATGGGCAGCCCACAGGATGATAGGAGCACGTTGTCAACAAGGAGCTCCCTGTTTCCCTTCTTCCAGGGGCAGGCTCCCAGCCAAAGGGAATGGAGCGAGTGGCCGTGTGCCCCTGAGTCCGTTGTGGTGACTCTAGGGAGCGCCAGATTCCTGTTCATTGACGATCGCACTCAGACTATACTGCCATACTTAGAGTCTGCGATTGAGGGCCTCGAGTTTGAAGCAAAGAGGGAGCAGAACTCCGAACTCGTAGCCTGGTCCTTCCAGCTGGCACCACATGTTAACCTGTACAACAGGCACAAGATGGGTTGGGAGCCTCTGTGCGAAGATTGGGCGGTTAGGGTGAGCTCCGTCATTTTGAACAACAGATTCACTATCAATGTTTAAAACATTGTGTCTGAGATGGACTGAAAAAATTCAAAGCGATACTGCTTGGAAAGATGCACCTAATGGCAGCAGTTTCTGGACTGTTTCATAGTTGATCCACTGTTCACTCTCAGCTGCTTTTCAGGCCGCTATGGTAGGTTCTGTGGACAAGATTTAGCTTGACTTTTCCCCTGTGGCTCTTTCTTACCCACAGCAGTGTCTGCTGTATCGATGGCTGCTTGGGGCTACTACCCATCAGTGTAAATACTTTGGTGCCTTTGTCAGGTGGATGGCCAGACGCACATGCGCCACGATGGCGGCCGGCATGCCCCTCGGCCACAGCTTTGCACGGTGCTCAGGTGCACTGCCGATCAGACCCTGGAGATGACAGTGTCTCCGGGGATGCTGGAATGTATGGGTGTGCTGCATGACGCCATCAGGACGGCCATCACTTCATGGCCAGCAGCTGGCGACATGCCCTGTTGTGACCACAGCAGTTCACCCCACCTGGGCAGCCTCTTCACAACACACTGGCTGGACAACAAGACAGGGTGCAAGCTGGACTTCTGGACCTCGAGGCAAGGCCTGGGAGTGCAGATGCCACAGAAGGTGCAGGAGGTGTGGAGAGTAGATGCCGAGGAGATTGTTCCTCTGAGGGCTGTGGCTGTGGGGGATATGCAGACCATCAGCATGGGCGGCAAACCACCCTCAAGGCCAATGTCGCTCACAGAGATGAGTTTTGCCTTGCCTGCTGCTTCCTCAGTGCCCATCCAGGCGCCAGACAGCACAGACCCTCCTTTGGACCAGAACACTGGTTCGGGTTCAAGATGCGATGAAAGAGGAGAAACAGTGCCATGGTTTGCACAAGACTTTGAACAGGAAACTGACCAGGTTGCTGAGATTTCTGGGGTGAAAGAACAAGAGTATGATGATTTGCAAGATGCCACCAGCCAACGGGAGGTTTCACCTTCTCCTGAATGTGCCATTGATGATGAACCAGTTTCATCAGGTTTCCCAAGGGAGTCAGGGGTGGACATCCTTGACTGTCAGTTTAACAGCCTAGCGAATTTTTCCCGTCACAGGCGAATGCACCTCTACTTCCAGCTGGACGGCCAAGTGTGTGCATGCGGGCCCTGTGCCCTTGACAGAGTGGGGACGACAAAGCACTTGATAAGCCTTGACAGGGCGATCGGCGACCCTGAGATGCACCTCCACAGTGGCATTGCTGCCTCTCCTACAATGGTCGAAGCAGAGATAGTGTGTGAGGTGCTGCAGAAAAAGGTTGGTGGGTTCAATGTTCAGCTGCGCTCGAACGTGGGGTTGCTGAATGACACAGCATGGAGGCTGGAGGTTGGCTGCTGGCATGCCAGAAGCACAGAACCGCAGAGTGTGCGGGGCCTTGCCCCTGGTGAGGAGGCATGGCTTCCTGTGAAAACAGCTGTGGCAGGTAAGAAGCTTCAATTAATCTGTATAAATTGTTGCTACTTCTTCAATTGTTGGGATGATGCCCACAGTTGCCCTCAAGATGCAAGAGCCACATGTGTCGTTTCTGAATGATCAATGCGATGAATCAATTGAGCTGCAAGAATGTAAAACATTGCCCAGCAGGCTGGTATGCCATTGTTTGCTGGCCTGTGCAGTGCGGGTACTCAACTTGTTTGAAAATGCCTGGAAGCATGTGATCTGATTGACCAAGACCGATCAGATATGTTGTGAAATCTACATCTGTTTTGAATGCCATCAGATCCACACATTCTCAAGATATCCAGGGCATCACCAGACAACAGGCCACCAGTCTTGACAGTTGGTGCTGACAGCCCCAGTGTGTTTGGATTTGCTTTTGTAGGATGGATCTGCATTCGCCCCTGTCCGGAGTCAACAGACCCATGGGCGCTGCAGTGTGCTTGGAGCCAGCCTGTTGTGCTGCAGGAACTCTATGGCATGCTCCGCGATGGGCGAAATGGCCTGGGTGTCTTCTCACACCTCCGTTGCGATCCTACTGCTGGCGGGGTGAAGCCTGTGTGGCTGTTCCTTGGGGCCAAGAGGTCACGTGAGGGCTCGCTCTCTCAGCTCCATATCTTGCCACCAGTCGTTGTGAGGAACTACTTGCCAGTGCCTACAGATGTGTCACTGCTGGTGGCACCGCAGAGCACCCCAGGACCTAAGTCCAGAGTGGAACCAAGGTGGTTGCTGTTCTTCAGAAGCTAATTGTTGCATCATATCAAAGATGCCAGTTGCCCATCCCCTGGTAGAAGAGGTTCTGCCATTGTTGTTATTGTTTTTGTGGTTGTGGTTGTCGTTGTTCTTTTCCCGTACATAGATTTTCAACACTAAATGGAACTGCATCTTGTACTCTTCTATGCTTCCCTCACCTTTCAAGACATTCCCAAGCTGAGGCCAGCTGTGCCCACCTGAAACCAACACAAAGATGGAAGAGAACCTGGGTTTTTGTGTACCACCCTGGTAAGTTCTCTTCGATTGGAGATGTTTGTGCTGCAAATGCGCCAGATACAGTCTGTTCTTGTCACAATATCAGCAGTATAAGCCGGAATGATGCTCTGTTATATTGTTGCCAACTTAACAACTTTTCAACGTGGCTGAATTGTCGATTGACGTGCTGATGCAAGTGAGCTGCTTTGTTGCCCAGGTCACACATGGATGCAAACACGGTTTTGGGAAATGACGTCTGCTGCATCAGATTTCGCCCGGAAGGCTTTTCTCAGTGCGATGTGGACAGCATTCCACCTATCAATGATCATTCCGAATTTGGGCACACTGAACAGGCAGGACTGCTTTCAGGCTCTTTTGAAGACGTTAGCGGAGAAGATGTTACAATGCAGGTGAAGATGAAACTTCGATCTGCAGTCAGAATTTTGAATCGGGCTGTGGGTTGGCAACTACTCTCCGCTGCCATGGTGCACAGCATGGTTGGCAACAGCAGCAGATCCTCTGCAGCTGATGGAAACTGATTGTGTAGATTTGATGCAATCAGTCACCCTTGTTGTCAAGATGCCTGTCAATGTTGTATTTGCAGTTGCATAGTCTACGAAATGAGGACACAGGAAATTAGGTACAGAAGTGGCTTTTCAGAATTCCATTGGTATGCTACCATCGGCTACAAATGGCCCACTACTGACGGCAGTCAACGTTCTGTCTTGTTGTGACAGGTGTCTGCAGAAGGACACAGTGGCGTTCCTGTGCGGATTCGTCATTACGTTCATGGCTTCACCGGAAGCCATGTCTTTGAGCTCTGTTGCGCCTTTTGGGTATACAACTGTGCTGGAATACCCATTGCCCTGAGGGAAAGCAGAGGCAAGGAGCCTGTTGTGGAGGAAGAGGTAAGGTTGCTGCCAACTTCCTGTTGTACCGTCGGTGCCTCTGCCCCACACTACATATTCAGTGTGTGCCTCCCATCCAGCCATGTAATAGTCTTGTTGAACCGCTGATTGAATTTGCCACAATGCACACTGCCAACAAAGAAAATACACCTGACAGGTGAAGATAGGCTTGCCAGCATCCAGCCCTTGTCGTGCTCCTGTTGTACCAGTCCCCCATGGTCATAGTTGTGCACATTGCCTGATTACACACTGTGCAGACACTAGCCCGAAGCCCAAGCAAACGCCTCAAATGTATGACAAGGGAAAGTTATGAGACCATGTCTTCCGATCCTGTGCTTTGCAGAAAGGGAGCAACTTCTTTGAGGCACGTTACTATGGGCTACCACAAAGAGATTGCCAGGGTGCACTCATAGTTTCCACAGAAACCCATTCACAGCAGGCCAGATGGTGATCCTTTTGCAGAATTTCACCAGCTTCACACAGTACTGCCATTTTTTGTGTGGCGTGCTGATCCACTTCAAGATGTTGGAACAATTCAGCATCATGCCACCATCCAATATTGGCATTTAGTGCAACTCAAGATATTGGCCGCTTGACAAGTTGACAACTTATGTGAGTGTCCAATTCACCAAAAAGCAAGCTCAGCAAACAACATTTGATCAACAAGGACAGTTGAAAGCAAGTTTGGCAGGTACAGTCTGAGAACATTTGTGGATGTGCTCTTGTGAGCTTTTGTTTGTGACTCGAATCTGTATGTTGTTGATCTGGTATGTTGTGCTTTTGCTGCTGGCTCTTGGCACTTACTGGCCCCATCCTTTTCTGCCTCGCAGGCAGTCAGGCTTCCTGAGGACAGAGTTCCAAAGCGCTGGATTCCTCCGTTCATCGGCAAAGCAGATGCTCGGCAGGCCAGTGCTGCAGCTGGGGCCCCAGGTTCCACAGCTTCAGTCCCAATTTCTGGAAAATACCCGGCATCCACCTCCAGCTCGTCGCAACAGCCGCTGTCACAGATGTCATCCTCAACAGACCTTGTGGGCCTGGGTAGCGCTGTCAGAGCCGGCGAGGCAACCGATTTCAAAATCAGGACAGGCTGGGTTGGGCCCAGTCAGCAGAGCACCAGTGACAGGCAGTCTGTCCGAAAACGGGGTTCCTTTGCAGGCACAAGGTGGCCCTGGATCGAGGGCGCAAACACACCGCGGCATGGCCGTCTGCGGCTGCAGCTGCGCTCCAGCATGGCCCAGGCGCCTCAGGGAGGCGATTACTGGTCGGGCCCCGTGTCGCTGGATGCCCTAGGAGGGGCTGCAGTCGTTCAGGTGGGCTACCTGTTGTCATGGTGCACAGCTTGTGTTGATTCGCTGATCAGGTCCGGATGGTAGTTTGGTGCACAATGCTTGCAGGTATTGTGCTGACTACACCTCAGAACAGTGGAGGTATTTCTTACATTGCATCATAATGTTTGGGTGGCATTCATCTCCTCTATGGTAAATCAGCCATCGCCGTTTTCGTTCTCATATGTCTTCAGTCACGTCAAAATGCTTCCATTGGTTTGTCAGTTTGCTACCAATTGACAAAAGAATTTGCACAACAGCCGCCTGTTTGGCCCTCCCCCAGGTACCATGCCCAATCCAAGGCTCAGCATCAAAGCCTGCCTTCCCAGCAGCTGCCTACTTCTTCTCGGTGACTGCTGTCCCTATCCCTCAGGCTGGTGGGGCTTGGGCCCTGCACATCATGCCACGCTATGTCCTGCACAACACCCTGAATGTGAACCTCCGATATCGGCAGCAGGGTATCCCCATCGAGAGGGAACTGCCTTCAGGCGCCCGCCGCAACATGCACTGGCCAGATGCCTCACGCCCCTTGAGGCTAAATTTCAGGGTGCAGGAGGCTGGGTGGCTGTGGTCAGGGGGGATCCTGCTGGACTCTCCCGGGGACATGTTTGTCAAGATCCGCCACAGGCACAGGGAGGAGACCATCTTGGTTGGGGTTGATGTGAGCACGAGCAGGAGCGGGGTGCTGACCGCCACGCTATCACGCCAGGAGGGATTTGCACCATACCGTTTGGACAATTTCACGTCAGAGAAGTTGCACATACGACAGGAATCCTGGAGGTAGGTTTCGCTTCCAGGGAAACATTTGAATACTCAGTTCAGGCGGGGCTGTTTGGCTTGACACACCATGGCTGTCAGTCCAAATGTGCCTGACAGGTGCCCAATTGTCAGATGGTCACCACTTGGGGACGATTCCCTGTTGACCAAATTGGTTTATAACAACATTCATCCCCAAGTGAATCAATTTTCCCATGCCTGTTGGTCCTCTTTTGTACCACTTGGGGCGTTTTCTTGCACCTCAGGATTTCAACAGTGTGCCAGCATGAACTGGCAAATAGGCGGCATTCTGTCTTTCAGACTAATGCACAGAGCAAAAGCAAGCCAGGCGGTTGCAAAGCTTGTGCTTTGGGTACTGTTTCTGTTGCTGTCAGTGCACATGGACTGCGCAATGACTGGCTGTGCTTGGTGTGTCTGTTGCAGGGATCAGGAAGACATTCTACGGCCGTATTCGTCGGTGCCCTTTGCTTGGGATGAGCCAGCTGCTCCTCATAGGGTGGTTCTGGAATTGGCAGGTCGTCAATACGTTGGCACGTTCAACTTAGATGAGGTGAGCAAGCAGCTCATCGCTTCAAGGACTTGAAAGGAGCATCCTGTTAGTAATAGTTTGTTGAAAGTGTTAGTAACTTTGTCTCTTGGCAATTTCTGGCAGTGTCAGCCATGCTCTCCAGCTTTTGTGATTTATGAAGCCAGCACCCATGCTGGCCAACCACAACGTGGATACTGGGGGCTGAGTGATATGCATGCAGTCACCATATATCATTGTGCGCAGTTTTGTTGAGTCCAAATGGTGCTGCACAGGTGGGGTATGTTGCATGCACCAGACTTCCTCCAAGCCGCAACAGTACATGGTCTGACAGCCAACGTCGGATACGTGTCATCATTGATGCTGAGGGACCAACACGAGTGATGGCGGTCATCGATGAGGAGTTTCACCCAAGGGCGGCCTTGGCTGACAACCCCTCGCGGACAGAGCACTTAGATTGGAAGGGTTGGAGTTCGCCATCGCTTGCTACCATAGGGAGGAAATCTTCTTCCCAGCCCAGTAAGCCATACATTGATTTGCAGCGTCGTTCCACAGAGACTGGATCGATTTAGCCAATTTGTTGAGAGGCCATTGCTGGAGCTGTCAACAACGAATTCATTTTCATTATATATTGATGCATTGTATTCCAATAGGGTGTCAACATGTTCAGAACGCAACAATGCATTGCTCTACCACATTTGGGAAAGGGTGATGGCAGGTTTTGCATCAGTAGTGCAGGTTCCAGAATGTTTGCTCACTTTGCACAGGAGATCTCTGTAGACGACTTAGGCCTGCCCCTTTATCAAGTCTGTCAAGAAACCATTACTGACACACCAGCAAACAGCGAGGGCATCCATGAGGACTTGCACAATTGCCTGCTTGCTTTGAACCTCAGAACCCAACATGACCTTGTGTGTGGAGGGCTGTATTGTATCATTCTTTTCCACGAACTTCGCTAAATTAGATTTCGATCTTTGCAGAAGGCCAAGCCATCTGGTATATCCCACTGTTTTAATGTATAGAATGAGGGGTCCCTTAAGTACACAAGTTACATCCTGGTTGGCAGCTGTTGTCCCAAGCTGCATTTCGCTGCCACCTGCCTGGTGGAATGGTCTTCTTGCCTGCCAAATATCCTGCATATCATGTCAAAAAGTTCAATGAATTCAGATGTCAGCGCCAATTTGTCAGAAGAGAGGTGGAAGGCAATGTGCTGCACAAACTGTGTTTTAATGTATATGCAATGTTCAGTTGTAATGTTGGTGTGTTTCAGCTTGATACTCAAAGTCTGTGTGCATTGTTTCTGTAGGCTACAGCCTGGAGGTCACCGTGCATCTATATGCAGTGGGCCTCTCCCTGGTGTCGTCCACTCGCGAACTGCTGTACGCGTGGGTCGGCGAGCCGCAGCTTCGCTTCACTGTGAGCAAGATCCGCTACACGTTCGAGTGCTCAGTGAACCGCTTCCAACTGGACAACTGCATGGGTCAAGCTGTTTACCCTGTGATGGCTAGGGGTCCCTTGTCCAGGAATATTGTGGGCGGCTGGCAAGGAAGTGACACATCCAGGCTTGGTATGTGGCATGTATTGCATATGCATACGTCTTGAACAAGGCAGTGACAGCGGTGGAAAGTGTGTTCCTACAGTAATGATACAGCAAAAATGTGCATGTAATTTTCTGAATGGCACATCCATCCATACCGTAAGGGCTGCAGCACGGCCACTGGACACTGCACATCTGTTGTGAGGTGCGCATGCTATTGTTCTACAGACAATGGGCTGCGTCGAGATTTGGGCAGCAGTCACTGTGACTCCCGTGGGAGCCATAAACATGCATTGGGTATTGTTTCTTCGGTTTGTGGGGACTGTTGGACCCTGTTCGTCCTCGACCAAGTGAGGGCTGTGGCTTCCAGTCCAATTTGAGTCAGGCTGTTGTAGGCGATGAACATCCAGCACCCTCTTCATACCTTTGTTCAGTTGTGACTTGTTACGCATTCATGTATCACCTTGTAGAATTTGAGGGCTGCTTTTGGCCTGTGGGTCTGCGGGCCTTGTTTACAAAGGGCAGTGCCCATTTTGTGCTGTGCTTTACCATCGCTGTGTCAACATACCCAGGGCTGTCAAGAGCAAATGCCCTGGGCGTGCGAACGTCCATTTGGCGCCGCCGCCCTGGGGGTGTCGTTTGTGTGGAGCAGCTTCACGTCCATGTAGCCCCTTTTGCCCTTGAGTTCGAGGAGCAACACATCTGGGAACTGGTTTCCTTTTTCGAGAACCATGTCGAGCGCTTTGGTGAGGACTGGGGGCATATGGGCGGCAGACCCGGGGGTCATGAGCCGGATGTGATCGCCTTGGATGGAGGGGTCTGGGAGCAGGCCACCCCCAAGAGCAAAGTGTACTTCGAGCACTTGCATGTATCAAGGCTGGAGATGACCGTCAGCTTCTGTCCAACAACGAGTCGCCTGTCCACACAGGATGGCCTGGTATGTGGTGCTGGGGTAACGCCATCTGATGATTGTGGATTAATTTGCCTCTGTTGTTTTGTGTTTTCCTATAAGCCATTAGATGTTGCAAACCGTTTTTGCTTTGTATGCTTCGTATGCTTTCAAAAGATGATTAGGGAATTCTCATTGCTTGTTTTCCGCTGCTGGAAATTTGCAGAGTTGCTGGCCCATTCACTCGTGCCCAGGGTGATGGAGCGGAGGTTGAAGATTTTATGACGTTGATTGAAATCTAAGCTCAAAAGTTCTTGTCGATTGTTCTGGTCCGGTTGCTCTTCTGCTGTGGAGGCCATCCCTATGGAAAGCAATTGCTTGCTCTGCTGCTTGTGGCGTGTTGCTTTATTTAGCATCGAAATTTCTATTGCACACGAATAAAACCCATACACATATGCGATGCTTTAGCCAGCACCAGTGCACAGCTTGGCTGAGTCATGTGCACTGTGCCTGTATTTCATTGGCACAACACCTTGTGTATGCCTTCTGTGGAACGCACACATTTTGCAAGAAACGATGGAAAGGTGCTGCAAGGAACTGTCCATGTCCAGCAACAAGTGGGCTTGGCCTCTCTGCAGGGAGGAAGTTCTGGTGCAGCTGGTGTGTTGCTGCAGCGTTTCATAGCCCTTGCAGATGTCGAAGGCGCAAGGATACGTCTGACGGCTCTTGACTTGAAGCATCCACTCTTGAGCCAGCACGCATTCAAGTCCCTGGTTGGCAGGCACTACACCAAGGCCCTGTTGCAAGAAGTGTACAAGGTGACCACAGCAGAGCTGTTCAATTAACTGTTATGTCGTTTATGTGTCCTCTAATTTACGAAGTTGCCTGCTATTGACTGACTTCGCCCTTGCATCAGTAGACCTTCCCATACAAACATTTTGCTGATCCGCCCATCCCACCCCCACAACCCTACCACAGTGGGCCTCCCTTCCTTATGAGGAACAACAATATCCGCAAAAGGAGTTGTTCCCTCTGAGCCAGTGCTGACACTTCGCCTTAATTTCCATTCTGTTGCCTGCTGTTGGGTGAATTCTGCCCTCATCATCAGATGACCTCCCCATGCACACACCGTGTGACCTTGTCCCCCACACTGTCCTTGAGTAGGAGCAGCTTCTGCAGAAGGAACTGTTTGTCCCCGGCCAGTGGCGTCTCCGCCTCTATCTGTGCTCACATGCAGGTTGTGCCTTTTGCTTTGGTGGATAGCTGCACTGAAGCCTTCCATCGCTGCCTTTCATTCGAGGCAGTTGCCAAGCTCTGATCGCATTTGCCCGAATATGATGGAGCATTTTGCTTGCATCTTCAAGGCGATGATACACATCTTGGAACTGCTGGACAGCCGTGTGCTAGTTGTGACGGGCAATGGCCGGAGTGGCCTTGTTGCTTGGCACGTACCAGTCCCTCCATCGATTGCTGCTCTCCTGTGTTCTGTGCCCCAGGCAGCCCAACAAGGGCAATGATTCAGCAACTTCCGACAATGCAATCAATGGTGGTTTACTCTGTTTTCCAGGTTGTTGGCTCAGCTGACATCCTCGGCGACCCCACACGCCTGATCCACCACCTCGGTCTGGGTGTGTGGTCCCTTGTGGCCAACCCAGCAGCCGCACTGGTGGAGGCTCCCCACAGGGGCCCCCTGGGGGTTGCTGTTGGCTTGGGGTCTGGCGTTCGCTCCCTCCTGGCAAACACAATATTCGGCTTCAGCAACGCGACTGCAAAGATGTCGCTGGCGGCCTGGAAAGGCCTCGTGGTGCTCGGCCTCGAGGATGAGAGCAGGCTCAGGATGGTGCACCGAGGGCGTTGGAGGGAGGTGGTTCCAGGCGAAGAGGTGGACTCGGGACTGCCAGGGGCACTGCTCGGGGGGCTCGCCGGGGTGCTTAGGGAGTCGATCCAGGGCGCTCAGGCTGGAGGCCCTCTTTTTGTGGTGGGCTTCTTGAGGGGGGCCGTCAGGGGAGCAATCTATGCACTGGTAAGCTGGCTGACTGGGGATGTTGGTGCCCATGGCATTGAGCAGTACCATCGTGCTGCAGGCAATGCTTTTGATGTGAATTCTTGATGAGAAAATTAAGGCACGACATAAAGAGACACAGTGGCAATACTTGTGGCCGTGTCTTGAAGGCTTCCAGGCATTGGGTGCATGTATGCCTTATTGTTGCATTGCCAGCAAAGATTTATCAATGCCTGTTTTGCAACTAAGAGCCAGATGTCCTCCTGACATTTGGTGTTTCTTGTTGGTGTCCCAAAAGAAGGCCTTGATGACTGCCCATGCCAATTGGTGAACAGAAGTTGCCCATTCACCATCCCCAAAGACTCTTGTTTCAGAGCTCTGTTTCAGTCAAATTCCCAAAAGGCTATCCCGTCCCCCTGCAGAACCTGGAACTGCACTCGTTGCACCCCATTGTGAACACATCCGTGAAAACGCCTGTGTTGCTCCTTCAAGGTTCGGCCACTCGCCGCCACCCTGGAGATGTCATCGAGGATCGCGGACAGCGTCCGCCTCTTCGTGTCGGGCTACCCGGCCCCCTTCCACCAGATCCGCATACCCCGCAGCATCGACCCGGCGGCCGCCCTCCAGCCCTACGATCACCTGGAGGCCGTCGGCAACATGCTGGCGTCGGATCCGCAGGTCAGGAAGCACAACGGCGTGCTGCTGGGGTGCGTCAACCTCTCCGGGAGGAACGCCTTCGCGGTGATCACCCACAGGCACCTGCTCACAATCTCCCTCACGGAGACCCACACCCTGCAGTACATCCCCGAAGTGAAGCTTGCCCTGCCCCTGGACGACGTGGAGTACGTGAAGCTGATGCCCAAGGAGGTGCGGTTCCTCGCGCTGGCCCCCGGTTTCAGGGAGGTCAACCGGTTCAACCGCCCCCAGCTGGCGAGGAGCCCTCAGTATCCCTACGTGACGGGTGCCCTGGAGTGCGACGAGGGGAGGGCGGCGTACAGGCTGGGGTCGCTGCTTCTGTACGCCCGTAGGCACACCGCCAGGCACCTGAGGCCGCTTGGCCACGGCTTCCTGGTGGACAACCGCCCCGCGTACAGGCGCCCAGGGACGGCATAGTCGTCAGCCGCGTGATGTTCGACGTCTTCACAGTTGTCGAGCACTCCACGCCTTTTGCAGCTGCTGGTCGCGTCGATCGCGTCATGGGCCATGACTCATGCGCCTGGGGTCCTGTGTCGTAATCATCGTGTACAATAGCGTCATGCCATCCCCGAGGGAAATAAGCAAGTGTTGGCTGTTGCTCGCCGGCGCACGCTGGTCGGTGGGGTCGTCGCTGGCAATAATCTGAGCGCCGCGGTGGGTTTTTGCCCGGCGTCCGGCTCACTAATTTATTGGCTTTGGAGAAATTCCCTTTGTAAAACGTGTTTGTAGCGTTGGCGTGTCTTGCATCTGTTTGCGGGGCTGAAGGTTTGTGATCATGCGCACATGTCGCATCGTGGCCGACGTGAGAATCTCCTTTGAAAAGCGGTTGGTCGACGAGGCGCAGCCACGTCTCCCACGTGTAATTGCTACGCTGTCTTTTTGCGCTTAAATGTGCCCCATGCCAAGAAAAAGCAGTTGGGCTCAGTAGCTACTGCATAGAGGACTGATATTTCGGCAAGCTGGGCGTTTGATATTATTTTTGCTTCTTTGTCATCTTTCCTGGCAAGACTGGACACTTGCCAACGGGGAAGATATTGCAAGAAAACAGAAACGCGGAGGCACTTTGAATGTTGCAGACAAGCGAAGTGGGCAGCCTTTGAAAGTTGAGGTGTAAGGTCAAGTTGCGCAACCCGTAGGTTTTGGCAACGTGGGGGGGCAGTGTGGACGCGTGGACCCTTGCCTTCACAAGCCGCTACTGCGAGCGATGTCCAGGTCCACCACGGCACCTACATACCATTTTGTGCAGAGCGATCACCATTATTAGTACGTGAAGTAGTGGCGGCCTATCAGCAGCGCCTAAGGTGCCAAGGGGTGTTCTCCACGTGGGGAACACGAGAGCAGGAGTGCACTGTGCCTGAAACGTGTTCCCAGCATCTGTGCCCATGTGGCCATCGTTGACACTGCCCCGCGCCCGCATGCCTGCCCCTTCTCGCCAGTGTTTTGCCAGGTTGGCGGACGCGGCAAAAACACGAGAGCTTTCGAGAACACCGCCACCTCGATCAAGCATGGCTGCAGTCTCACTCGCTAGTTCATTGGTGGTGACAGTAGCTTGAAGGTGTGGGAAGCGGGACCAGCTCCAGGTGCCAGTTCACAGGCGATGGCAGATCGGGAGGAGAGCCTGTCCGGAGAAATGTTAAGTTACGAAAAATGGGCTGGGACAAGGGTCATGGGCAAGAATTTCATCCTCTGCTCTCTGCGCCCGCACAGCATGGACGCTCCCTCGCAAACGGGTTTCAAGCTCTTGGCTGTTGCAGCCCCGGCCAGGCAGCTGCACTGCGTGGATTGGCACTGGAGCAAGACCGAACTTCAGATAGAGGTCGAAACTTTAGCTGAAAGGGGATCACAGTTCCTGCTGCAGGTGCTTCACCAGGTTGGTCAGGCACAGGGTACAAATACCGCGACTCCAGCGAAGGAACGCCTTATCATGCGCAGAATGACGGGCGATTCCCCTCCGGAGTTAGCCAGAGAAGCGGCGACCGCAAATCGCCCCCCTTCGGCCTTCGTTCGCAGCCCGCACTCGCTGCCGGAACCTGCAGTACCTCCGCCTTGCAGCAGTCCCGTCCACGGTTCGCGATTCCTTCGACGCACCACGTAATGCACCCTCCCTTTCGCCTCCCGTCGCTCCCCGTCAGCCCACGTCGCGCCAACGCCCTCGCCGGCGCACGGGGTCCTCCGCCCGCGATCGCACAGCCCTCACGGGGCGTGTCGACCCATCACCGCGCGCCTTAGTAAGGCGCCGGCGTCTGGAGATGCCCCACGTTCGGGGCCTGCGTCCGCACGCTTGCTAGTAGCTATCCCCTGCCGCGCAGCCTCACGGAAGCCACGCCTTCGGCGTCGGGGGTCTGCGATTTGCCAGGCGGTTTGAAACGCGGCCTTGCGGTACTCGGGGCACGGAACCCATCACCAACAAGGATCTGTTACAATGTTGCCATGTCCAACTTTTGTATGCCAAACCACACATCGTACATTCCCATCGATCGTTTCACACATTCCAGCTGTCAGTCTACTCGTGATTCAACCCGACATGTCGGGTGTACAGCTGCACTTCCATCGCATAATCCAACGTGCTTGTCAAGCACAACAGCTGTCACTACTCTTGATTCAACCCACAGCTGTCCTTCCGCCAGATCATCCAACGCCGTTGCCAATGACAGCTGGCCGACCCAACAATCCTTCAGCCATCAAATCAACTCTTGGACGAAGCCCACGCAGCAGAAATGAAGTATGAACAGAGCATAGATGAATTCGACCGCGATTCATTATGCTATACTTCAACAGACCCATGACGGGCGTCCAATGCCCGCGCTGCCCAGCCTGGAGATCCCAACTCGAGGGTGATCCTCGCCCATTCGAACACCCAACATATCACTGCAAGTTGGCCATCAATAAATTGTTTCTACATGCAATGCCACATCTATGAAGTTGTATCTGCCCAGATCGTCCACTTCATTACCAATCCAGTCTCCATGAACATCGATGACTGCGATAATGTAGCCATCATCAATGCTGCCTCTCTTGAGAGCAGTAATGCATGCAGTAGATTTGTGAATCCACATGAAAACAAGCCCTCTTGAAGAATGGTACCAAATCCCCAATTTCCGCAGTTTTCTCCAAAATATCTCTTTTCTTGTATTCAGTCCTCAGTACATGTGCTGAATCGATGTGCCGTTGCGCATGTTTGGAAATGTTGCCTTGCCCAATTCTCTTCGTGCATTGACAATTTTCTATGTATTACTGGCATAAGGGTTTGCGTGGGACATGTCACACAGCCAGTCAAGAAAACATCAACTATTATTTCTGGATGTCGACATCGATGTGCTCAGCGAGCATCCTCGAGTCCTTTGATTAAATGTGCCACATAAACATGACAAAACACTGCCCTTGCACCTTGCACCAGGCGATGGTGGGCATAAATTCCAGACTCTGGGGGAG
>CAJHUC010003053.1:0-15533 GCA_905146915.1 Ostreobium quekettii | reverse complement strand
GGGAGCATGGAGAGGGAAAGGAGAGGCCGGGGCCAGGGGGGGACCGCTGGCGATCGTCTGCCGGCCGGCGAGGAAGCGCGGGACGGCGCGGAGGACCCCTCATCGCAAGGTGTCGCGCGATCCCGCGCCTAAGCGGTGTTTTGGCCCGGTGCCGTACTGCCCGCAATTTTCGCAAGCCAACAAAGTTGTGCAACAGCTCGCGCGCCCAACCTCCAGTGCATTGTCTCCGCGCCAGCCGTACTGCCCACAGCAGCGACGTCCGACCCGTTTGGCGCGCTAGGCGAGCATCGCCAACGCTAAGCCACCCCTTCCCCCTCCCGATTTCGCACCGTTCTTTCTCTGGACTCCCGCCACATCTCCCTCAAGGTGGCGAAAGTGCGGGGCTATGCCTCGTCATCCTGTCTTGTAACAACTTTTGCACATCCAGATTCCCCCCCTTCTGACGCTGCGCTGCCCCGCCCCAGGGCTACCCCCCGGCGCTGCCGCAACCCCAGAAGCGGACCGGCCCAACGCGATTGGCGAACCCAGCGGCGTCGATTCGTCAGACATCCCCTCCTGCTCGTCCGGCTTGGCGGCCAGATCGGCGCCACGGAGCGAGAGCAGAGGGAATTTGCAGGCGCCCAGGGAGGACCCGGCGGGCAGCACCGGGGACTCTGAGGCTGCGGGATCGGAGGGAGAGCACCCAGGGGCGGCCTCAGATGAGGAAGGCTCCTCCGGAGACTCTGGACTGGTGAGGGCGGGATGTTTTGCGCTGTTTTTGGTTCAAAATGTCGCATCACGTTTGGAAGTCCGGGCGCCACCCGCGCTCAGGCTGTTGATGCTCATCGGAGTGGAATGGGGCTGAATGCTGTGGGAGGTTCTTGCCTCTGTCCCGCGCGTGTACTCCATGATGTGTCTCTTTGCTCGACTTGGGGGCTTGCAATATGAAACCCGGACACGGACGCGTGGCCCAGACCGCATTTGCCCTTGGGTGTGATGTTGGATGTTGGGTCGCCTCCGTGACGGGAGGGAAACCAGGCTGTGCTTTGGGCTTGGCCCTCCACTGAATTCTTTGTGGCTCTTCCGCATCGTGCAAGATTATGTGCAAGCCACTGGCCAAGATTTTTGCAAGTCAGAATAATTGGGCATGACTGCCACTGTCTCCTCCACCTTTACGGAGATTTAGCAGGACCCCCTGGACAGGACAAGACGAGCATGAGAGAACATCAGGTGTCGAGTCATGGTGTGAACATGGGCAGTAACACAGAGTGGTGTCGAGAAGAAGAAAAGTTGCACACTGTGAGGCTCAAAATCTTGCGCCGAATTTCGCGAGGCACTGACCAGGGGGATTCGTGGTCGATGGGGTTTGGGTCGCGCATTGGAAGTATGACAGCAGATGCAATGTGTGGTTAGTGCCAACAAGAAACCTCGTTATTCATGGGGCTGGGGGCTGGGTGGCGTTGGGTGGTTGGGCAGCGAAGACACTGGACCACTGGACCACTTCTTGCCTTTCGGTCAGCCGATGGTGTGTCAGAAACTGGTGACACCATCGTCTTCCTGCCAACCCACCACCAAGACCATCTTGTGCTGCAAGGCACACCCTCTTGCCAAAACTAAAAGCATGGGAAACACAAAAGGCATGGCTGTTTCACTGAGTGGGAAATCTGGGAGAACATAGAAGTAGTCCATGCTGTCGCTCAAGTGCAGAAGGAAACCTTCCTGCACACGTATAAACTGTCATGTGCATATGTATTTGTGCATGCATATCCATATGAATTGATTAATGTGAGCATTATTCACTTGAGGACTGAGATCCTACATTTGTGGGTTCCATTCTGTTTCCATACCCTTGCCCGCTGAACGTTGCTCACCACTGCTGCTGCTCACCAGCACACCAACAAAATGGGGTTCTGCTTTGTTAAGCAAGTGGTTATGTGTGTGGACGTTTATTGGACACCCATTGGATTTCGACACTGTCCCACCTTGCCCAGGGTGCTGACAGTGGGAACAGTGGCAGCGGACAGTGGGAGCTGATAGATGTGGAAGGGGTGGACTGGGGTCTTGGAGATGATGCCCTGGAGGTTCTAGGCTTGCATGGATTGGTGGATGGCGATGATTTGGATGATGACGAAGATGGAGATTATGAAGGAGAGGAATTGGCTGCGGTAGGGATTCACTGCTGGCTGAATTCCAGCAACAAATGAAATGCAATGCTGTGCTTGTACGTGATTGTGTTGTGTGGAGGATCAGATCAATTTAAACATGGTTTAAAAAATAAGACCACAGGACACCACCATCCGGTCCACTACCCAAAGAAGAATGTGTGTTAAAGAGCGGCAGAAGTTTCCAGAAGAAGAATCAAAGAACAAAGTACCAAAAGCGAACGATTTGTCATTGTGTCACAGTTTGATGCACTGTCCTGCCACACATCGTACTGTTGTCATATTCCTTGTATTGCAACCTACAGAACTGTTGTACTGCACGTTTGTCCAGCACTCTGCTTTGCTGACATCGCTGAGGCAGGAGAGATCGAGGAACGTCTGAAGCAAACCCTGTGCTTGGAATTTGCCTTTCAAGGGTGCCGGCCATCGCATCGCAAGTGCAAGTGCCTACTTGGCTATTTTTGACCGATGTGACATTTTTGCCTCCTGCGGTGATGGCATGCCAACAGATAAGAGCAGTGCCGAGCTCTTGATTGTTTCACTTGTTTTGGCACCATTTTCCATTGATTTCTTCGTTCTTAACGCTGTGTGCAAATTCATAGAGCCGTGGAAGCCGCTGCATGGCTTGGTATCGCCTGGTGTGTGCAAGGGCGGTGCTTTGACCTGCTCAGTAGCCTGCAACTGTGACGGCGCAGCGCTTTGCTGAAAGACCCCAGCTGTTCAATGTGGTCTGAGTCTGACTCTGCCACGTCCCCTGTCCAGCGTCCACTCCTTCAACAGAAAGGCTGTTCCCCAAGCACAGCGTTCTTTGGAAGTTCTGCAACAGAATAAATGTGCCAGTTGTTTGCCGTGTCGCAGCAATGGCTGAGGATTAGCGTTGCAAACAGGATGCAGGAGACAGCATCCACAGCGGGGAGGAGAGCACCGATGATGGCACCATTGTGGGAGACGGAGAGTTGCACTGTACGGGCCCTGGGTACCTTCTGCCACAATACCGGGCCTACCCGGCAACCTCCAGTTCAAACCACCATCAGGTAGAATTGAGCTGGATTCAGCCCAATTGGATAGAATCTGGGTTGCTTTCGAATGGCGTACAACTCCCTTAGTTAGTGCATTCAAAGGACTAAGACTTGATGATGATGCATTGCATTTGCATCCAGCAGGCAATCCCAGGTGCTGTTCACTGGCTGGGTTGCTTACGGTTGATGATTTTATGAATTTGACTGGATGATAGGGTGGACTTGGGTTGGAAATTGACATTCATATTATTTTGATGGCATGGGGTAGAAGGATTTTACTGGGTTGCATGGAATAGAGAGTACTTGCATTCCACTTAGAGTCAAGCAGAAATTAGGAAAGATGCATCCATTTTACTCCATGCAACAAACAGAACGACTGGTCCGCGAAAAGCCAACTGCGAGTGCGTTTGTGAATGGCTGACTGCATTTGCACCAGGTGTCGGATGCGCTGTGCTGCAAGGGTGGATGCTGCCGCCAGGAGGGTGGTGAGGAGGTTGTTATGTACACCCACGGCAGGATGAGGGTGGCAAGGCTGCCTGAAAAGTCAGGCCAGGTGGGTCTGGAGGCCTGACCTGTCAAGGGAATACCCTTGTCTGTGTGCAGCAGCCAACAGCATCAACAACAGTGAACATACATAACACAGCTGAACAGCAATCCGTTCAATGCTGGAAGTTGGCTGGGAAGGATTTGGCTTTTGGCGCTTTGTTGAAATTCTCTTGTGTCATCTGGCGATGATATTGTATCCCCCTCTATGGGATCTTCACTTGTCATTCGCCCTGCAACACTGCCCTTCCCATCCACCTGATTGCCCACATCAAAGCTCATTGTGCACCTTGCCTATTTTCACAATGTGCTGCAATTCAGAGACAGTGTTTGCCATACAACTTTTGGCATAAAATACACCGGTAAATGATTAGTAGTGACTGCTCGTTGCCAACTGCGCTCTTAGAATGGACGAAAAGGTGGTTGTGCTGTCGAAGCTCTGGGTTTGTACTAGCACGACAACTGCATGTTGAAAATATAATCGGATAGTTAACTTGTTCCGCAAGTGTTCACACAGTTATTCTGTGGTCTTTACAAAGTTGCAGTTGTTGACTCGCAATAGTGCAGCATCAACAATATAGTGATAACGAAGTGTGTTTTGTTGAAAGCACTAGAACCAAACAACATATCTCACTGCCAGAATTACTGGCAATTGTGACTCATGCTGCTGACTGATTGAGTTCAGATGTTCTTGGGAAGTGAGAACTCATCTCCTTTTGGAACATATGCTCCCGTTGAGCTCACAATGCTTGAAGCAAACGAAGTTCAGGAGATGCCACTAAAAATATACCATGGCAAGACGAGGGTATGACATTTAGTCCCCTCACCCGTCCTCCTGAGTTCGATTTATAAGAAGTTGTACAAGAAGTTCCATAAGACTGGTGGGATACTATGTCACATTCTAGAAGAATGTGCCAACTGCACTGCCCGTCCTTGCATTGTGCTCAGAGCAGCATAAACTCTCGAGTCGATCATTGCCCATCGGCACGCGGAGCAGAACAACACAGGGAATGGTATAAGATGTTGTGCAAGTGTTTGAGCAGAACAGAAATAGGGTGCTGGGAGCAGTGGGAATATCAGGAAAACCTGAAGTCATGCAGAAATCCGCATGATTTGCATTGTGTTTCTGTCATGAAGTACCTAACCTATTGTAGTGGCAAAACTTCCATCGTGCCGGCAGCAGCAATAATGATGCTACTACTATTTTCAGTTGCAGCAATGGTGCCTTGAGTGAGCTTAGAAACGTTGGGGATGCAGGACCTTCAGACACTTGCGGAGGTGGACCTGGAGACCAGGCCGCATTCGGTGGACAGGACCCCAGATGGCAGATCGATCGCTGTTGGTAAGCATCCAAAAGGGGGTGGCACAAGCAACCAGAGTTGCATGCTTCCAAGTGTGTGCCTGCAGTGGTTGAAACTTGTGACTGTAAGTGTAGTTGAATTACTGCTGCTTAACGATTATCTTGAATGTGATTGGTTGGATAATTTATGTGTATAATTGAATAACAACTGTTGTACTACAAGATACGTGCTTTGGCGTGCTGCTGCTGCCTGGGTTTGTTCAACCCTTATTCAGTGGTGAATTTGCTAATTATTGGGTAAAGTTTGCAGTTTGCCATAGTGTTTTCTGCATTTTGATGCCGGCAGATAACTTGCTACTTGCAGTAACTGAGAAGTTAGTGAATGCCACGGAACACAGCTTCAGAATGTCACAGCACGAATCCAAGCCCTTGCATGTTGCAGACCAGGACATGCATGGCAGCACCTGACAGATGCCATTCGATCCCATGAACCCAGCTTTGCATACAAGAGGGTGGTGTGTGGTGTGTGCTTTGGGGTAGTTGCATTATCAAAATACAAGACAAAGTGTGGCTCCTGTACATACCGCGAGATGTTGTCCACAACGACAGAAAGTGTTCCCAACAGATTTCTGCCCATGTGCCAACTGGATGCCTTGAAGAACTGCCAGTGCCCAGAAAGAGAAACAGGAAAGGAGATCCTGATAGTTTGAGCGGAAAAGTTGATGGCCTCGATCTTCAAAGCATTTTGACGAACACTAGATTAGTGTGGTGCGGGTTACGCTGCCTGATTCCCATTGTGCCTGGTGTCTTTTATTGATTGACTGAGAGCTGCTGCCACTCTTGCTTCCACCGGAGCTGCCGTGAGGCAAATACCCAAGGATCCTGAGCCACAGGGTGCCAAAGTACAACAGGCATGAGATACTGAGCACTAATGGTAGTAGAGTGCTAAAATCACAAATGTATGTGGTGAGGATTCTAAAGGACTTGAAGGCAGCTGCTTTGACAGCAGCAAAGACAATGGTGATGATGCGCAGAGCTGAACTGCAAGAATGGCATTCCATATGTTCCTGTACAAGGGAAGATGATAATCCAGTCTTATTCACAACAGCCTTCCCTTGCCATCGCATATTCGTAAATGTGTTTGTAACTCGGTATTAAATAGTTCGTATTAAGGGTTGTCTCCATGTCCCACAGGAGGCCAAAGTGGTATCATCACCATCTTTGACGTTGAAGATGACAAGAAAGCCAGCTCATCATCCCCTGACGAAATTTCACGGGTTTTGGACCCCAGGGTCCAAAACTCGGGGCTCGTGCTGCGGCACAAGGCAGTGTTCATGTTGAATCCTGGCAACATGGTCAACAGTCTGCGTTACGGAATTGTGGCGGGCAGGCAGCGCCTGGTGGCAGCCACACAGGTGAGAGACTTATGCGATTTTCGGATCTTAGGTTGTCAGGACTCGTAGTGATCTTTTGGCCCAGCGTTTCCTCAATCGTTGCATCACAGGACACTGTGCTGCGTGAAGTGTGTGTCATGCTAACCAGCAATGTGCTAAAAGTGGCACACTGCACAGCCCATTGGGGGAAGTTGTTGATTTGAAATGTAACACTCTCTGGCGGTTGGTGCTTAAACCTCAGTACCACGATGTTGACCCAGAACATTAGTATTAATACTGGACAAGATACAAATTGTGTGTAATTTCATAGTTGAAATAAATGCTTTAATGCTTGTGGCAATCGTGTTGGCTGTGGATAGGGGAGTGACGCCCGATGTCCAAGCATATTGCACACTATCATATGCAGTGCATGGGTCCCGTAGTACATGGAGGATAGTGCGGGGGCCTTTAGACAACCTCCCGACGTTATCGATGCTGGCTGTGTTCTGGAGAGCGGGGGCGGACACTAGATATCGCAGGGGGGGGGTGGGGGTTTGACCCTTTGATACAGCTGCCAAACCCTCTGTCTTGAACACATGGTATTGGTACTTCAGGTGGTATAAATTCGCACATGGTATGCAGTCCATGGAATAGAAAATTGTGCTTTGTATTTTAAATACGATTCTAGTGTATGCTGCCAAGGGGGAAGGGTGTACCAGCCGTGCCTAGTGCTTGCAGTGGTGGGTCTTGTTTGGGTCGTGCCTGCACACCCCTGACCAAATGTGCTAAATCCAAAGCACCGACATGGTGCACAGTACATCTTTCTGAAAATAATGCAGCGCATTTCTAAACGCAGCTCCAGCTTGTGTTCCGTGGGCCATGAGCCAGCGGTGCCCAACAGCCGTGCGTAACCTGTGTACCAATGTAATAATAATTTTGATGGTTGTAATCATTATAACCAGCTGTGCACCAGTGGTGGCTGCTCATCGGGCCTGGTTGTGCTAGGATGGCCACGTCCTGCTGTTTGAGGACGGGTCCACAGGCAATAAAAGGCCCTTCCTGTGCACCTCCCCCTTTGGGTGTGACTACACTGCCGAGGTCACCGAAGTCTCCATGATGGGCCTGGTGGCAGGAGATGACGTTGCCAGCCAGGACTTGCGCACGGCTGCCCTGGGCCCCTTCCCTCATGCCGTGAACTTTGCTGTGCCCTCCCCTGATGGCAGCTTGCTGGCGCTGTGCATGGACGCCAAGGAGCTGTACCTCCTGGCGGCAAAGGACTGGTGAGGGGGTGGGGAAAGAGTCACGGAGTGCTGGGATGAGTAATGCTTGCGGGGATGATTCGCTAGGTGAATCGGCAGGTGTTTGTGTGGATGGGGTGGTCGAGTGGTGAAGATGTTGCAATGGCTGCATGGTTTACTGAAGGTGTGTTGGCAGGTTTGAATGATTCATTTGTAATGCATGTAAAGCACATGGTGCAAACGTACACACTACCTAATATGTGTACAAAGTCTGTTGTTTGATAAATGGATGTGCATTCAACAACAGTTACATGGCATATGAATGCTAAAGCATGGCTCAAATGTGAACATGTGTCTGTATGCTGTTGCATTCAGTGTGTGCTCGATTGGGCAAGTCGAATGCAAGTGCCTTCCTAGTGACCATGGTATTGTTCTGCTACAAACATTGCCAATCCATGTTCTTGTACAGCGCTCCCTGTGGAATCTTGGCCTGAACTGTGTGGAGTTTGAGTGGGGCTGAACTTCCATCCATGTGTCGCAGGTACTCTGTGAAGCAGAAAACTGTCCTCAGTTTTGCCCACATCGCTGGCAAGGATGCTCGGGTGCTGCACGCTAGCCAGGCTGGAAGCCAGTACTGCGCCTTCAGGTGGGTTCGGTCTGACTGCACTGTGTGAAATTTGCATTTTCCGATCCTTTCTTTTGTCTTGCAAAGAATATGACGGACTTGTATGTTTGACAGAGCATTGCCCAAGCGCCCTCAGGTGCAGGAACATCAGACCCAACATCTGGGAATGTGTCTTGCCAACCTGCTTTCAATGAACTTGTTAGGATTCTATTTCCACGAAGTTGCACAAAGATTGTGGCCAAACCAGTGCTGCCAACAGGAGAGTGAAACCAAACCCCTTTCCCTGGCTCCATTATTTACTCGTTTCCACCGATCAGCTTGGAAGTGCTTGGTAGGCATGGCAAAGGTGTTGACCAACTTGTACGATGCAAAGCACTGACAGATGCATCTCATGTGCTCTTGAATGAAAGCTTGCATCGTGACAGCAAACACCATTCGATGGTGCTTCGATAAGCTGGTCGGTCAGGTTCCTTAACATAGCGCTCCGGCAAGAAGTGTCGTGATGTTTGTACAACTCAGGTCCACAACTCTGACATGCATTTCAGAACAGTGTTCGTCTCTGAGTGTGGCACCCCAACAGAAGAAAGAGTGCCTCCCCCCCCCCCTTCCCCCCCTTGCACAGTGCTTGAATCTGCCGAAACGCATACGTGTGGCATCTTGGCTGCAAGTACACAGTTGTGGCAATTTAGCCACCAGTACAACAAGACACTTGCATGATAGCTTCAAGCAAGCTAATGCCCAGTGCTGGTGCCGTGCTTGCAGCCCTTCGTCCAAGTACCTGGCTGCCACGAGCGACCTGACCTTCTCAGCCATCGTGTGGGACCTCTCGTCTGGGGACCTGCTTTTCCATGTTGGCACAAACCGCCCTTCGTTGGCCATCAGCTTCGCAGCATCCCACGAGGAGTTGCTGCTCTTTGCTGAGAGCCACAGGAGGCTGCACGTCGTGGACATCAGGTGTGTGGAGGGGCAGGCAGGAAGCTGCTCCCAGGGCAGCTGTGTGCACATGTTGTGCTGATGCACATTGCTACATCACACAAAATAGTATTTATCTGTTTGGTGTATGTTTCCCAACTTTGTATTTCTTGTTTGTTTAACTCTGTAACTTTGGTTTGTAACAATTAATCATTACATTCCGTGTGTGCATATAGGGTTGTCCAGGCACAGATTAACCCACAGCAGGTTTGGCTGTGAACAGACATACTCATGCCAAGAGGCTGCACATCATGCATGCAAATTGTGACTTGTTGTCTTCACTACTTGAGCGTTCATGTACTTGTTACAAAATGTATTGAAGCCTTCTTGCATCCACTTGTGGCCCTTACGGGGCTTGAAATGCATTCCCTTTGCCAGCAGCTCAATGTTTTGCAGTTGATCACTGTGGAGATGAACTGAATGCTCTGAATGTAAAGAATTCAGAACAATTACTTCGAAGTATATGTATTGTACGAAGTATAAGTATAAGTATATGTATAATACGTTGTGTGTTTTACATTGTATATTGTTCATTATATATTGTGTACTGTGTGTTCAACACACGATATATAATATACAACACACTTTGTTGTATATTTGATGGACAACTGTATAATGATTGTGTTCATAGTGTTCTTCTTAATTGTTTTAGGACTGCCTTGTGACATGTCGCAGTCCAAGATAGGTGAGTCCCTAATATCTCAGCTCCCCAAGGTGAACCTTTACTGATTGAGGGGTGGCACAGAACAGTTCTCTGAATCCAGAGCCAATGCTACCCTGAGCACTCCATTCAACAGCAACTTGTGACTATGGCTCTGCTTAGATGGCCCACGGCCCCCAAAATCGACAGTGGTATGTTCCCAGTGCTTCATCGGGGTGCCTTGACGTCCACTATTGACAGGTTGATATCAACCATTGGCAGCAGTTTGTGATTACGGCAATTGGTCACGTGCCTGGAATACACCTAAGTCAGTGGTGTTGATGGCTGCTTTTGGCTTCAGGTATCCTGATGTCCCCCCAACATGGGTTTGTGCTTGTGGTAGGTATCCTGAGGAACCCCATCAGGTCGTGACAGTGGCCCCTGCGGCTCCAGGTGTTTCAGCGGACCAGGATGTGCAGGAGTCAGCCAAGGACAGCCCTAGAATCACAGGCCTCTCTGTAAGGGAGGATGACTGTGTGTTCTTCTCCACTGTGGTGAGCCACGATTTCACACGCTGATTTCACCGATGTACCTGGAAATCTTCTTTCAGCATTTGCCAGAACAGGCAAGGAAAGGGCCAGCTGCCAGTCTGCTGGGAAGCAAACACAGCAAGAGTATTTCTTGGCAGCAGTTCCTGCACATATTTCTGTACTTGAGACAAAACAATGAGCTGCTTGTGAGTTCACCTGCAAAGCGCTACATTGAAGGAGAGGGGCCCACCGTGACGATTTTGTCACACTTGATGTCAGTTGCCACTTTTACTCACTCCCCCCCCCCTCCCTGCTGTCAATATTTACACAATGCCATGTCGTGTTTCATGCTTGGTTGGGGAACAGATTGGAACCCTCGCCTCAAACTGCCGCCAATGGGTCTCCCGAGCATATGTTGCAGCCATCCACTGGGCTGTGAGATTCTTGCATACAAGTTTCCTCATTTCTATCTGTGGTGCCAGTTGGAAGCGGAATGGTGAAGGGAGTTTTCCGGATAAGCCATGCGTGGCTTGGTGCTTTTCCTTAGCTCATGTCGATTTCGAGTAAGCTCTATGCCAGGAGTCTGGACCCCTCCCTCTTGGCTGCAAATTGACTTCCGACCTGACAAATTCGCCTCACCTAGCCTTTGGCTTGAGTACATTGGCCCAAATTACATTGACTTGTATTGACCTGCGTTTGCCTCTCTTGTTTGGGCATTTGTGGTTGCGATGTTTCTCAAGAACACTGTCATCATGCTCTGTTGTCTGTGAGCAACTGTCTGCTCATCTTCTTTCCTTTCTCCTTTATTTTGGCTCGACTTCTTGGGTGTCTGAATACACTTCCTGGCCCCTGCCACAGGATTGCCTTTACAAGTACCATCTGCTGCCCCCTGCCTGGTCACGGTCCTCCCACCGTCACTTGCCCTCCAACTTCAAGGCTGTCGTGAAGCTCATGCTGTTGGCCGCCTCCAAGGATAAAGGCAGCCGCCTTTGGTCCATGCCTTGGGGCGCCCTAGAGAAAGTGATTGCCATGGCCGCAATGCCCATCATGGAGTGGACGGGTTGCGGGCCAAGCGATAGCAGGAAGAAGCCAGAGGGAGTGGGAGAGGGAGATGCCAGTGGGAGTGAGAAGTCGCCAAAGATCTCATAGTGACTTTAGCCTGTGATGTGAGCAGTGCCAGTGGGGTCATATCGCGCAGGCTTCACCCAGCTGGTGAGCAAATGCCACTCGAGTGTCACAAGGGCAGACACGGTGACAATCTCGCAATGGTGCAGGTAGAGGGCCTGTCGATCGGTCAAGATGCCATCCAGGGCGCAGCTGCAACGTGTTGGTGCTCGCCAGGAACTAGAACAGGGATCAAGACACAAATTTTAGTGGCTGGGCCAGCGTGTAGGAGCACTGTGGATGTAGTGCTGTGTCCTGCCTGTTGTGCTTCTTCAGTTCATTCCCTTTGGGCAGTGATGGGGTTTCCTGCCATGACAACTAGCCACTGATTGTGGTTTAACACAATCCAAATGTCGTGCATTCATCGCGACTGTTGGATCTGCGAGGCCAATGTCCCACCAAACCAACTTCCTCCTTTGGCAGACCCCCGTGTCTCCCCCTGACGATCACCATGGTAGCGAATAAAATAGGTCAGTGCCCCTGTCGGCCCCAAAGGCGAAGGGAACACAGTTGGCCATTCGCAGGTCATGCCATGAGCTTGGTGGTGCGGGTAGCGCGATGCTTTGGTGTGAACACTGCACAGCAGGATCGAGCAGTGATGGTGTCAGTTCGTGCAGCCAGCTCGCTCAGGCCACGATGAATGGGAACATAAGTGTGAATTTCTTCTGACTTGTCATTCTCCTTTTGTGAAATTCTGAAAATTGGGGGCAGAGGCGTCGATGTACGATTTTAAATCCCGACTGTTTCAAATCCCGACAACGGGGTGTGTGGCGGCATCCTCCACTGGCTTGAGATTAGTGCAAATGGATAAAAGCAAAAAACAAAACAATAAATAAATGATGCAATGAATATAAACTGTGAATAAAGCAAATGAAGCAAATTCCGGGCTCTTGCAGCGCAACGAAAAGGGAAGGTGTTTCTGGAAGCCGTGAACAGCAACGCAGACATCCAAGGTGCTGTACTGGCTTTGGGACACGAAGGCAACTTTGCTGCTTGGCAGTGTCACCTGCTGCTTCACCCACGTCACATGAAATGCACACGAGGCAATGTTGACGTCAGCAAAACATGGAAAACGCATTTCTGCGATCTGGATATCTGGATGATCAACCAGCGCTGGGCAGGATACAGTGAGGAAAAAGAACCATTATCAATAGTGTGATGTGACGTCTGCGCTGCCTCGTGATGCGTGTGCATTATAGGGCATCCTCAACAGGGACACTGGATGGCAGTGACTGGCCCATGATTAACAGACGGTCGTCCGGGTCCCAAGTGACATGCCTGTTGGCGATCTTTCTGTACCTCCGCTCACCCACATCTCACTCTGCGATCCCGTGGTTGTGCCCGCCTACAACGTTGTCCCACCCCGAACGCACCTCCGCAAGCAGGGGAACGCTATCAGGTAATGTCATGCTGATGAAGGGCGGCAGGGCCGAGGGGGTTGCCAATCCCGATGGGGGGCCCGCAGGCTGCGGAGCAGAGGGGCCCTTGGTGCTCAGTCCCCTGAACATAAGGCCACGCATCAACATTGTGAGGGCGAGAGAACGGTTAAAATATTACTTCCTCCGTCCGGAATTAATTGTCCTCTATTTGAGAGACAAAATTCGTTACAAAGGACACCTTAAATTTAACCAAAAATCTCAGAATCGGAAAGATTGGGCTGCAAAACCCTTAACTGCCAATTTTCAAAAAAAATAATTAGTCCCACCCCCCCTGGATGGCCCCCAAAATTGGCCGAAAATCGTCCAGAAAGTGTGTGTGCAGATTCCGCATTTGCGAGAGAACCGCACGTTTCTGGGTCACTCCCGTCCTTGGTGCGCTAAAGATAAGTCGTTGTTGTCTTTGCAGTGAAGGGCGGTGTCCCTTACGTGGAATAGCGTTTGCCAAACACGCGCAAACGCGTTCGGACCCCCATTGTGGAAGGCCATTTTCGCAGTTTTGACGATTTTTCAAATCTCGGCCATTGTCGATCTTTGGCGTGCGTACGTAAAGCAAGCGGACAAGGCTAGGGTACAGGGTATTCAAGCTTGGGCTATGTGCGAGCTATTGTTCCAAGGTTATGTAGTAGACTTGTTTGGACAATCTGCCTCGATTGAGGCTTGAATCGTTGTTTTTGTGAGCAGCCTGGCCCACACCCCACAAATTGCCACGATCTGCCAATTCTTGCATGCAATCCACAACATGTCACAGCCCAACAAGTGCATTTCCCTTTGAGAGACATAGTTTTATCTATCTAGCTAGCCTTCTCAAGCTCAAGCCCTTGAAGTGCCAAAAAATGGTCGATTCACTATTCCTATCCAGGAGGGTCACTGCCTTATTGCCCCCTAACTGCCCCCTAATTGTCCGCCGCTGAATGGGGTGATGGCCACCGCCTTCCTAAAGGTCTGCGAGGAATTTGGGGGGCCTCTTGCAGTATCCCTCATAGTGGAGTTGTAGGTCCAAAAGTCGTGGTTCAGAAATTTGGACCTGATGGGCATCTCTGATTTAGCCAATCGAACATGAATTGCAGCCGCAAGATACGGCAACTTCCACGATCAGGACTTTCAAGACACATTTTCTGTTGCCCTTTTCCTTTACCAGCACCTCCATGATCTTCTGTCCAAATGGCGTGGATAGTTTTGCCCGGGCGGCTCTGTACCGCTGCCGCAAAGGCGTGCTCCTCAAAACAGCGAAAATGGCCATTCCAGCAGGGGTGTTGAAAAATTGGTGGGTTTCTGGCTAGATGACCCTTGCTGCAAAGTGCTGCCAAGTCTGCAATACTCAACTAGAGGTGGCCACACTCGGGTGCCGTCCACTCCGTTGCATCCGGTTCGTAAAAGTGAGTGTGATATTCGTCCGGTAATATCCGGTCCGCTGTTTGCCATACTGCCGTCCGCAAAATCCGGTTCTCACTTTTTCTTCACCGTTATTTGCCGTTAAATTAACGGATGACGTGTGCGGCGTCCGGTCCGTAACAAAATATCCGTTGATTAATAGTTTTGGTCCGTTATTACCCATAGGTACTTGCTTTCCAGCCACGGCAAGGTCAAGGCGAAGTTGCTAAAGGGTTTCCATTTTGCAGCTACTCGAATTATGTTGGTTGCATGCTTGATAAATGTGTGTGGGCGTTTTCCAGGTCATGTATTCTGCGGTTTGTAATACATGGAGTGATTTGGAGAACCGAACAACACACAAGCCGTGTGTAAAGTTCCAGTGTATGGCATATACTGGAACTTGCATGCATACACTGCATGCATGCAATCCTGCACCACTTGCTACGGCTGGTACTGCTGCGTACCACACTCCCATGGCAAGTCTTCCCGGCCATTGCAGCAAGGGTTCGGCATAGTTGTAATACCAAATGCGGACACACAAACACCCACATCACCTAAGGCAGGTGGCAAAAGGGTTCACCTCTGAACACAGTTGAGCCACTCAACATATTTGGGAACGGGTGATACGTATCATATATAACGATGGGTTGCTGCGGCGGTACTCCACAGTTTCCACGCCAGGGCAGCGAGTGTAAAGCCCATCCACCAATTGCACTATTTGAATGGACACATTCCTCACAGAAATTCTTTTCTATCTATATGATACCCTAGGTTCATCCACCATTCCAACATAGTACGTCGAAGTTCAACAGTTCAACATACATGAAAACGGGCAATGAATAGTACGAGTCGTGATTTGTTATCTACCATCTCTGCCTATCGCACCCTTGCTGCGGCGGTACTCCAGAAGTTTCCACGCCAGGGCAGCGACTGTAAAGTCTATCCACCAATCGCAGTACTTGTTGGGACGCATTTCTTGAATAAAATTTTTTTCTATCTATATGATACCCAAGGTTCATCCACCACTCAACATAGTGTGTTCAAGGTGTGCACATCAACACAGGACAACGGAATATTACAAGTCATGATATCTTATCTTCTATCTCTATGGTAACCGCACCCTTGCTGCGGCGGTACTCCACAGTTTCCACGCCGGAGCAACGAGGGTGGTCACCGGT
>CAJHUC010003052.1:0-83792 GCA_905146915.1 Ostreobium quekettii | reverse complement strand
TGGAGGTTGGGGGGGCACTGGCGGACCAGTGCAAGTTGCGGAGGCATTCATAGGGCCTGATTCAGGGCCAAGAGGCACATTTTCACAGGGACACCTAACTTGCAGCAAAGGCAACATGCACATTACCCAATGTACAAGCCGGACATATAGCCAAAATTAAAACAAGTCACACACTGAGCCATGGGCCAATTCGAGACAAGCCAATAGAACCCGGAAAATTACAACTTGCAATTTACAAGTTGGTGTTGCCGGACAAAAACGTCAGCTGCTCAATGCGTTCGTCCCCCAGAGATGCTCGCCGAGATCGCACAGTATGGCCGGATACCGGGAAACCCCGTTCTGACGCACCACTTCCGGCTGGTACACACAATGAGTGCCGGGCCACCCACGCCACTATGGGCCATCGAGCACTATTCCGTGCCCAATAATCTAGTGCATCCTCCTCTCGTGGGGTACCCGGCTCACACAAACTCCAACGTTCCGTTAAGGGCTCCTGAACGTGTCGTGCGATCAACCGCTGTGTGGCATCCGTCAGTTCGCCGCCCGCTGTACCGCCCGCTGCACCACCTGCAGCTTGGCTAGGCCCCACGGCACCGCTTGCCCTTGGGCCCCGTTGCCATGTTGCATCATAATCCTCCTCAGAGCTAGTGTCAAACGTCTTATGCCCCATGCGCTTCTCCCTCGGCTTGCGCACGGGCCGCTGTCCAGGATGGGGTGGTAGGCCTGCTTGCCCCGATGCCTCTGACCACCCAATGTCCTTCGCGAATTTAAGACACAACTCCAGCAGCTCAGCCGACATGTCCTCCATCACGGCATCCACCGACACGAACTTCTCCCTGATGGGTTTTAGTACGGTTATGTAGGACCCCAGGGTAGCCTTCCAGGCGTATACTGCACACACACACCATGCAATTCATCAGCACTGCTTCTGACCTTATTATATGTATTTGAATATGTGAACGACACCACAGCGAGAAACAGTACACAACACCAACAACAACATCGCTGAGTGATTAGCAACGATCGCTCACCGGTGGGGTCCATCAAAGCCAAAAAGGCCATTTGCCAGACCCACGTGGAGTCGCTGAGGGCCTCTTCCAACTTCCACAGCATGTCATTGCAGAATGGCACCAACCCACTATATGGCCCCTTACTATCCTGGTCACCGATTTTGTAAAGGAAACGCCGGAGGTGCATCAACTTGGTGAGAGCCTTGGAGCCCGTGGGGTATGCCTCCGCCTCCAGCCTCTTACAGCACCTCTTGATAGATGCCAACATTGGGAGGAGGGCCTCCAGGTGGCCCCATTGTGTAATCTCGATGGGATTATCGTATTCGGGGTGCAGCCCAAACCATCTGTCGATGGCCTTCCTCAGGCGCACAGCCCTTTGCAGCATAAAAAATGTACTATTCCATCGAGTGTCCACAGACCTCACCAGCTGGAGTACCCTCCGCAGGTTGGGCCTCCTGCCACCTTCACCCGACTCATTGGAGGGCACCTCTGATGCAGACACCCCCTCCTCATCACTAGAAACTACATTATTACCCTCCCTTATTATTTCCACTTGCAACCTTCGCAGCTCAGCTGTGGCTTTTGCGCTGGCACGCATGTGGTTCACCAGCGTGGAGACCCTGCCATCGTAAGGACACATGCACACTGCTGATGAAACAATTCCGAAGCAGCAGCTGCAGCAGTTGCAGCACACACAAATAACCACCAACATATATGCACGCATAGCAACACACACACAAAGACGCACCAGCATCATAGCTTACCGGTCTATTGCACTGCAAAGCTTTTGGCAGCCTTCGGTATGGGTGGCGCGGACGCGTAGGTTGGTCAGACCATGGGTCACGACGTTGTGGAGCATGTGGCAGGCACAGCGTGACCAATCTGCCATGCCGCCTCTAGGTTGCTCCCCAACCTCATGTGCTGCCAGCTCCCCCCTAATAGCCCGCCTGACGTTGCTCCCAGCGTCCGTGACAAAAGACGGCCACCAGCCGGTCATCCCATACTTCTCCAACTCCTTGCGGGCCAGGTCCACCACCACTGCATACACAAACACATTGTGACAAGCAACAAACCACTCGACTAGCTGGTACTTGGGCAGTCACTGCTGCCCATTCACCCCATTATCCCATACTTCTCCAGCTCCTTGCGGGCCAGGTCCACCACCACTGCATACAAAAACTGCTTGCGACAAGCAACAAAGGCGAATATCACAAATAACAAACAACACGACCAGCTGCCAGTTGGGTAGTCACTGCTACCCATTCGCTGCACAACCTCTCACCTTCAGCCGTGATGCTCTCCGCCTCCACAGGCACTGACCCCATGCACCTGCTCCGCAACCACCACTGGCGGTTGGCATGGCCGTCATGCTGGTGCGTCTCCTCCACCCAGTGCATGGTCATTAAAAAATACTCTCGCCGCGTGCGAGAGCGCCAAAGGTCGCAGGTGAAGGCTGGCCGCACCTTATTCCACTCCTCCACCCCCCGGAGCTTCTGCACCGCCTGGCGGTGCATGGATGCCACCTGCCATAACAACAAAGACACTATTTTCAGGCTGACAACCAACACAGTTGTGTGTTGCGGACTGTATCATATGGACACCATGGGACAACAGAACATATTGCACACAATGCATGCGACGACGTGGTAACAGCGGACCTCGTTGGTGATGGCCTTCCGGCTGAAGGAGGGGCAGCGGCCGTTGAGTGCCTTGCACATGCGGCGGAAGTTTGGAGATTCAACAATGGATAGTTGAATGCTATCCGCTGCGATCCAGCGGGTGATCGCTGACCGCATTTGCTGCCACGGGGCGGTTCCTGTGGCAAAGGCCTCCTGCTGCATGTAATGTGCCACTCCCACCTCACGGCCCTCCTCAGCCGTCCGCGCAAGAAACTCAGCCATAGGAAAAGCGACACCATCCGCCCGTGCTTTGTCTGCCAGCTCCACGGCAACGGACAGCGTCCGTCGCGTGACCTTGTGGTGCCCCATATGCTTTTCCGCAGTCGAGAAGGATGACGACTTGAAGGAAATCCCTTTGCCGCATATGCGGCAAATGATCTTGCTGTGGTCGTCTTCCTTCCCGTAACACTGTCGTATCTTGCAAGGATGCCAGGCCGCCCCTCCTCTTCCACATACAATGGCTTCACCCACCGGCTGCCGCTCTGCCCAGGCCCCAATGGTGGGGCCACACACCTATTGCTGCCAGAGGCGACCCCCCACCCCACCCCCTCCCTCCGTTCGGGCCCGCTTTGCTCTTGAGGGTGCATTCCCACCCTCGCCGCCGGCCGCGCGCTTCACGTCGCTTCCAGAGGCGGCCGCCCCCGATGCCGTCAACGGGGCCCCAGGTGTTGCCGCCGGTACAGATGCAGACCCCACCCTGCCACTCACAGACGCCCCCTCGGGATCCCCGGCCGGCAACAGCCCTTCAAATGCCCCAACAGCTGGCAGCTGTTGTAGGTTCAGAGCCCCCTCCGCGCTGGGTTCCAAATCCGAGTCCCCCAGGCCCCCCGCCACCAAATGCGAAAAGTCAAACAGGTCCGGGAGTGGGGCGCTGCCGCCAACAGACGCCCCCTGGCCTTCCCCCCCTGCCGCCGCCACCGCCGTCCCCGCATGCCCGGATCCCTCACCTTGGGGGGTGGGGGACCGCCTTTCCGGGCGCCCCTCTGTCTGGCCCCGGGCATCCCCTGCCGCAGGCTGTGGGGGGCCGCCTTGGTGATGTTGGGCCGGGGGCCGTGACTCCCCCGCCTTCACCTGCCGCCGCCGCTGCGTCTGCTTGGTCTTGCCACCCATCGCAACAGGCGCAAACTGTGTCGCAGGGGGGCAGGGGCACCACGTTTGTGGACCGTGGGGCGCGCGGCCCATGCGTCAAATCTGATCGTTGCATTCTTATTGGTCCACGCATGAATTTGATGTTGTTATGTATTGTGGAGCGGCTTCTAGAACGGGTTCCAGGACGGCCTGGGACGGCCTTCAGAACGGCCTGGAACGGCCTTCGAAATGGCCTGGAACGGCCTTCGGAACGGCTTGGAACGGACTCTAGACCGGCCTTGGGCAGTACAGGAACGGACTCCTAGGTGGGCCATACCGTCCCAGATCCGTCCCAGTCCGTTCCCAGCCAGGGACGGAGCCGTCCCTGGCCGTTCTTGGGCCTGCCGGCCCAAGGACGGGGACGGACTCCGGTCCGTCCCCGTTCCCGTCCCCGTCCCCGTTCCTAGTCCGTCCCCGTTCCTGGACGGCCCACCTCTGCCTCGAGGTTGGCGGGCTTTGGCGGGGCGGCAGAGGGCGGCTATTTAGGCAGCCCCTCGGTCCCCCTCCTCATCTTGTTTCGCTTTGCGCCACTGGGTTGGCACAACCCGAAGGCACCGAGTGCCTTGTCCTCTCTGGCTACGTCTGAGTTCTTTCTATGAACGCTCTCCGGCCGAGCAGTGGTTGCACTACCAAGTGGTTTGGTTCAACGATGGTCTGCCTACGGCTTTTATCGACGAGGTATGGCTGTCCGACCCCCGGCTCCTCCCGCAGGCGGTGACCAACCCAATGGTCTGACCCCTGGGAGTCCGCTTCCCTGAGTGGTTCGATGTCCGCCGCACCTCCGAAGGCGGGCAGCTCGCACAAGCCTTGGGCGCCAATTCCGGCTACTTCCAGGAGTACCAGAGTTGGGGCCCCTAAGTTGCGTCTCCCATACGTCCATGCCCAAGTGAACATGACATCATGCCTTCAGAGCCTGATTCGCCTCCAGCAAGTCCACGGCGAGCAGAAGGGCACCTCCCTCGATGGGCTGTGGAAGGCGCTTCAGACCAACGTGCGCTTGGGCGCAGTACATCGCTGGTTCTAGGACCCCTTGATTGATGAGCCCCTTGAGCACATTTGCAAGGAGGTCCTCAATCAACAGCTCAAATTGGCGACGAAGTCCATGGCGGCTCAACATCAAGCGCAGCTCAACCGGCAAGCTCCCGTGACCCCGCCCCCCCAGCGGTCCTTCCTCTGGCGCCAAGCATCCGCGTACCAAACCCAAGACGTCCGGCGCACCGCTAGCGCCTCCCAAGCCGACCTCCTAGAGGCCCTGCCCTACGCCCACTTTCAAGGCCACCTTGCGGTCTGGCAACGCATCAGCGCCCCCTCCCAGGTTCTTCAATGGATCCATGCGGGGGCACCTCTCCAATGGGCCCGAGGGGCCCTTTGCCCCCCTTCGATCAAGGCGAATACCCGCTCAAGACCCCGAAGGAATGGCAAGCTTGGCGGGAGCTACACGACAAATACCTCAGGACGGGGGCGATCGTCCGGACTGCACCTTCTTCCAACGCCCGGATTTCATGCGCCTTTTTGGTGTCCAAGCTGGCGGAGAATGGGAAGACCAAGTTCCATTTAGTCATCGACCTTCAGTGGATCAATCACCACCTCAAGAAGGTCGGTCTTCGCTATGAACGGTTGAAAGACTTTGGGTTTCTTTTACAAAAGAATAACTTTTTGGTGTGCTTCGACATTAAGAATGCATACCATCACCTTCGGATGCGCTCTGATGAGGAACATTTCTTGCAATTTCAGATGGGTGGCAAAATTTTAGCTTGTAAAGCGCTGCCCTTTGGCCTCTCTTTGGCCCCTTTTTATTTCACTTATGTCATGCTCATTGTGGTCCGTTTCTTAAGGACCCCCACTCCATGTCCTTGGGCAGGCACTTGGTTTCGATTTGGCCGTTTAGTAGGAAATGACTCCATCTTACAATACTACCTTAAGTACTTGCGGGGGGTCCCCGCATTGATTTTGGCTTATTGGAATGATTTCATTGTGGCCATGTCCAATCCGGTTCGTTTCCGGGACCGGTCCTATCTAGTGCAGCAGGTTTTCCAAGCTCTTGGAATCGAGTTCAAACATTCCAAATGTCAATGGGATCCAGTCCAACGGAAAAAACATTTGGGGGTGGTAATTAACACCACCCGGTGCCAACTTTTGGTTCCACCGGACAAGGCAGCTGCCATTGCATCCCGGGCTCGTGCCCTACTCTAGTCGGGGGTGGTAGTGGTGTGGAACTTAGCTCAATTCTGTGGGTCTGCCATTTCGCTATATTTCGCCTTTTTGCTGGCCTGCTTTTTCTTGATGAGTCTTTATTCTCTTTTGCAATGGAAAAGTTCTTGGCAGGACCACCTTTCTTTGACCCCTCAAGCCTGCTTGGACCTTCTGGCTTGGACCAACCTTTCTCGGCTAGCAGCTCGGGCTCTGCACCCAGCTTCTTTGCCCTTGCTTGGCATCCTCGTGATGGATGCGAGTCTCACGGGTTGGGGTGCGACTTTTCACCCATTGGGCTAGGTGAAACCAATGCTTGCGAGGGGCTTTTTTGATCGGGATCTTATTCACATTAATATTCATGAAATGCAAGCCATGAACTTGGCTCTGCTCAGTTTCTTTCCTCGCCACTATTCCGGGATGCCTTCCCGGCGAGTGCGTTTGTTGGTGGACAACCAAGTGGTCTTGCGCCATCTCCTTTCCATGACGACCAAAGCCAACAATCTCTTGAGGCCCTTACATTAGCTGAGGGCGGTGAGTATGGCGTGCCGGATTCTCCTAGAGCCAGAGTACATCCCTTCAGCCGAGAATGTACTACCGGACTGGCTTTCCCGTATACAGGCCTCGGAGGACTACCGCTTGCATCCGTGCATATTTCGGGAGGTCGCCCACAGCTTTGGGACCTGTTCTGTGGACCGATTCGCATCCGCCCGGAATACCCTTCGCGCCCAATTCAACACTCAGTACTGGGACGTCGGTACTGCAAGAGTGCATGCGTTCTAGCAGGATTGGAGTGGCACTAAGTCTTGGTGCAATCCTCCATGGAGCCTCCTCACAAGGCTCGTGCCCTTCCTCGCCTTTATGTCCGGAGCTGGAGGCGGTGGTATTGGTGCTAGACTGGCTGAGTACGGTGTGGTTTTGCCCGCTCTGAGCGATCGCCCGGGCGAAGTTGTTCATTCCCTGCAAGGCCGACCTCTTTCTACCTGGCGACCCAAGTCTCCCATCCTCTCTCCCGCCCCCGCGCTGGAATCTGTGGGCGTTGCATGTGTGCCCACACCCGCGGACGCCGTGCTATCTGAGGTTGAATTGGAGGAAGGCATGACCCCACCCGAGGCCCCACCCTCTCCACCGGCGGAGCCCCTTTTGGATCTATTACCATTGGAGCCGGTAGTGGAGGATGACCCACTGTACAGCACCAACTTGGATGGCTTGCCCTGCAATGATTGCTGCTGGATGGAGCACCGGTTCTTGGCCTCCTACACGGAGGCCACTCGGCGGACTCTCTAGGCCAAGTTCCAGTGCTTCGAGCGCTTTTGCGAGGCGCACAACTTGGTGGCGCTCCCCACACGGCGGGCTTCAATCTATTGCTACATCCGGTTTCTGTGGTAATGTGGTAGCAACCCGTTGGTTTCTTGTTCTGCCGAGTGGAGCTCGGCCCGTTGCCAAAGTCGTGGAGGCCGTATGTGGAGCGAAGTAGAGCAGGCTGGAACGACAGCGTAGCGAGGCCTTTAGCCGGGAAACGGGTTTGGCCAAAATGGAGACGCTTAATGAAAACAATGATTTTCATTATTTGGCCGCCACATGTAAGAGCGCCAGGCGGCGGCGCCGATGGTAGTTCGATTGTTCTGGAACGCTTGCCTCCCTGCCTCCTCGAGCGCAGCAGCCGTGCGCCTCGGACGGGACCGCACAGAGCGGCCGTCACCCACGGGCCAGAGAGAGCCCGGGATACGTCGTCCGGCCGAGGACGACCACGCTTCCAACGGAGAGGCCCTAGAGCACGGGCCAGGGTACCTGGACGCGGCCAAGGGGGGACCGTGCCGATAGTTTCTGTAGGAGGAAGGCAAGGTGGGCATTCGGTCGCTGCCCCAGTACTTGGCGGCCATTTCTATGATGCATCACGTCGCGGGTCATCTCGGCTTTTCTGCCTTCGACCCGGTCACCCGCATCCTCACCCGCGCTTGGCATTGGGCGGCGCCGGCCCCCATTTCCCTGCTGCTTCACATCTTGAATGTCGGCCTGACCACCGAGGATGGGCCCACCCTGCAGGTGGCGTGCGCGGCGCACCTCAACTACATTTTCTTCAATCGGGGCCAGTCGGGCCATTTCATTCTGGTGGAGGATGTTCGCGTGGACACGGAAGTGATCATCTTCTAGGAGCGCAAGACCAAGCTGCGCTCTGGGGAGGCGCCCCGGTCGCACTACCATTCCTGGCCTTCTTGGGGCGCCCCGGAGGTCATCGACCTCCTGCGCCATTGGTCGGCCTTTTGCGATTAGGCCTAGCTGCAAACGGACCAACCGCCGTGCCATTTCTACCGCCTTCCCGGCAAAGCCACCCCTTCGTCCAAGACCATGGCCTCCTGGTCCTCGTCCCTACTTGCACACTTCCTGGACCTCGCCCACAAGCCTTTCATGCATCATGGCCTGTGCGGTGGGGGCGCATCTAGCTGCTTTGCCTTGGAGGTCGTGGAGCGGCACATCCGGGATTGGAGTGGGTGGAAGTCAGACGTGATGTGGTCATATTTTTTGTTTACCTATGGAGTGGGATTTTCTTTTGTTTGGTTGGATGACCATCACCGCCTGCAACATGCATGAGCAGTTCGGGCACAGCTTCTGCCCTGGAGGTGCCTCAAGTTCCCATAGAGTGACTGGGCAAGTTTAATGGACGGGAACCTCGGGTATGTGACATTGACGGTTGTTTGTAAGTATTGCCATGGGGATACATGACGGGGTGGGCTCAGGAGACCGGTAAGGCAGAAATGCTTTTGCGAGCCTTGTCGATTCCTCTGCATACGTTTGTAGATATGCATGCATGCACTGTATAGAAAAGAGTAACCCGTATAAGTTCGCGGTGTCCAGCCCATTCAGGTGCACAGACGAGCGCGAGCAATGAAGGCACAATGTTATGATGCACGACAATAAGCTCAGATCGAATTGTTGGAAGGGAGTCGTTGCGTCATTCAGCAGTGTCACTGCATGAAAGTCGATTGAAAACTGCGGCTGGTATCTACGACATCCAGCACGCAGTTGGCCATACCGATGCTGAACACGCAAATCGCTAGTGAGATATTCCAGGTGAGCTACACGCAGATGAATTGAAGTTGGGCACATACGCAATGTGACCATCATTGCATGTGTTGTCATCTCATCTCCCCTGGATTTCAAGAATGGTGCAGACAGATTGGCAGCTTAACTTGGCGAAAATGGCATGTGAATCTTAAAGTCGACCGACGCCGTTGGACCCCACCAATCGCCGCGCTCTGGCGAAGCGGTACCTTCCCCGCACTGTGTCACATACCTGGAGGCGGCTGGCCGGGGGCGAGTACTGCACACAGTACTGCAACGCGGTGCTGCGTACCTGGTGGGTGCGTCCGGTTGGGTGTCCGATATCTGATACCGGACGGCGGTGTTGCGGCGAAGCTGCTCATCTTACGGGTGCCGCCATCGATGTACCTTTGCAAGCCCACAGAAGTTCACACTGCAAGCAATGCAAGCTTCGTTCTGTAAGCCGAACGGTGCACAACATCTCTGTGGTTCAAGTGACCAAGCCCATCTTGTGCGAACTCACAGAAGATGATGTGCTGCGAGGTGTTGCATGCAATGCAATGTTTCCTGGGCATGCTGCTCAAAGTCAGGATTTGGAGACATTTCGTCTAAAGAAATCAAAAAATGCTTCTTAAGAAACGTGAGTGTGAATCGCGAGTGACAGAATTGTGAACACTTTGGCGGAGCTGCACTCGCACCCGCCGCCATTGAATTCGTTGGATTACGTTTTTCCCACAATGACCAACCATATCCTTGCACTCATCTGCCATGACAGGCATCAACACAGAGCACAACGCTGACTTAAGCCCACCGTCCCATAGCTGGTCGATTATCACTCTTTTTGGGTGGGCCGGCCGGCCAGCCCGCAGGCTGGTGTGGAACAAGATAAGGGCGGCCCGAGGGAGGCACCTAAAACCAGCCCCACCCGATCTCCGGAACAGCCCGCCTAGCCAAGGAGGCCAGGCTGACTGGCCCACCTTGTCTACGACAGTCCTCACGCTGCCCCAAGGCATAGTGGTGACAAAATAGGACACCGATAGCCCTACGTGTGGAAGAAAGGAGTGGATGCTCATGATATGTTGTGTGTAGAGTATCGTTGATGCAACGCTAAACAATGGTGCAACAAGGCCAATGCATCATCGTTCACACAATATCCGCCCACAAACCAATGCTTGCCAACATTGATATATGGACATTTGCTGCATGCAGCAAATGTCGAGCTGCGGAGCGCAGCTCGGCATTGCATCAATGGCTATGCAGCCACAATGCTGTATGAGTGCCTACCGTTTTTGCCCAGATGTAAGTTGCCGAGCTGGTGGCACCGCTAGCCCAAGACATGCGTGCGCGGGCCCACCCAATGTGGCTCCTGGTAGAAACACAATAAGATGGTAGACAAGTCCCCCCAAAATCATAATGGCAACAATATTGAGCCCTCGGTGCGCGACAGGAGTCGGTCCCCAGAGGTCAAATAGGGGATCCAAATCGCCGGCAATGAGCCTTTGGAGCTCAACAGGTAGTAAGGGTTGGGGTTCAGTTGGGAATGGGGGTTGGCCAAGGGTCTGCCCCCTCGCCGGTGGCGTTTACCAATTGGGGCGGGGAACTTGGAGGTCTGGTCGTTTGGCGAACGCTTCAACGCTAACTGACAGTCAAGCACACTAGCCCTGTGCGCTTGTCATGCTGTGTTTTTATTGGGATGAGTGAGGCTGTCGTTCGCCGGCGCATCTTGCCCCCCCCTCCCGGCCCCAAACTCAGTGACATCGCATCCAGTACTCGAAAATCATATTGTAGCTATCGCGCTTTAGTTTCAAGATAGGACCTGGGTACCTTCAAGAACCAGACTGCGATAGTTGGAATGAGGGAATTCACCTGCACACAGAGATCCCAGCATGTCGATACATTCCGCACGGAAGTCGAGAATTATCATCAGCATTGGCAGATGCACAAGATTCATGTATTCACAGGAATCGCCAATCACCAATAACTAATTTCTTAATTATGTGACCATGCTGCTCTAAGCGCAGCAGCAATCATATTATCTGCCATTCTGACCGCCCCCGCACAATGTTACATGCAGAAAAGGACAAAAATCCTCACTGGGCACGTGGTATGGGCGGAAGCTTCGGTGGTACCATAGTATTTTCAACCCTTCGGCATCCAAAATTTTACCTTACGCCTTTTGCTCGGCATTTTTTCGGAGCGTTACTTTGTCTTTTCCACGTTTTATGCGCAAAAAATGCCAAGGGTTGCGTTGTTGGGCGGAAGGGTGCAATATAAGAACGTTATGCAGCGACCAGCCCCTCGCAAAGAGAGGACGAGTCGCCAGGAAAGGGGCGAAAAGGAAGATGGATGCCGCGTTGGAGAGCCTCGAGACTTCTGAAGGGACGCCAACTGTAAAGAAGGAAATAGTCGCAACGGATGGCCAAGGCAGCCGCCAGGTCCTGCAGGCCACACCGCAGCTGCTCAGCACAACTCTGAGGAGGACCAAAAGAAGAAGCGGTGGCCCCAAGCCAAAGGCGAAGAAGCAGCCAATTCCGCAAGCGGCCCAGCTAATCCCGGCCTGCAATGCCAAGTTGGCATTGCCAACGAAAACCGTAGCCGCCACGAGGGTTGGCTCTGCTGGCGGAACCAAATAGCGGCCTTTTGGTGGTGAAGGAGAGCAAGTTTTCTTTGGGGGAGATGCATGCAAGGTCAGATAACAAAAACAGAACAAGTGAGGGAACCTTAGGACAGCCCGGATCAAATCAGCTTTGAGGAATCCTGATATCCAATGGTTTGGCGCATTGGGCAGAGTGCGCCAAAGGAATATCCTGCAATCCCAGGCACTATGCACAACACATCAAGAGCGGCAGCGCCTTAGTGCCGTCCAGCGAATTTCCTTTCATAAACATCATCTCGCAGGAGGGGGTCAAGTACCACAATATGGAGTGTCGGCAGGACCCCATCCAAGGTTAAAAGGTCAAGAGGCGGGATGCTTTGAGGAATCCCTACTCCAATCAAAACTACAAGTTCCTTGACTATAGTGCTGGACGGTAACACCTCCATCTCCATGAGCCTGTGGAAATTGAACTTTCACCATCTCGTGGATGCAATGGAACCTTGCACGAGGAATGTTGGAAATCGGGAAGTTTGGCAGGTGTTTGAAAAAGTGCATTGTTACCGGCACCAAAACTCCGGACTCTATGCTTTGATACGTTGGGGGGAGTGAACTTAGAAATATCTTAATCCTGTAGGCTCTTTTTGAAAGGAGCCTGGATGGGTAGAAGGTGAAGAAGAAGATTTCCTACAATTGGTGAAACGGATCCGAGATGCATATCACCGTCATGGTATGTCTGACCATGTTTAAGATAGCCACAAGATTGTAAAGTGGCCACAACCAGTGCTACACATATCCCCCCCAACAGTGGTGGCCCCACCCCCACAAACTCACAAGGTATAGTCTCCGCACAAGATAGCCCAAGCCCATAGGTCAATGAAATCCACGCGATTCCATCCCCAAAACTTTTGGGAGGCCCCTCCCCCGTGTCCTTTCACTCACCCTAGGGTGAGTGAGAGAGGTCTCTTGAACCGACCTGAGCTGATTCAACTCACCCTATGACGTTGTGAATGAGCCTCCCCAACTGAAATCCCCGGATCCAACCTGCAAGCAAACTGTCACACCCAATCCCCCGATCTCGTGGCACCAACGTCCCCAAATAGCCGCTCCCTCTCATGTGTAATCCCTCTACATTCCCACACTAGGTGTTCCCTAGGTGTTCACTAGGGCTCCCATGCATATGGGGCTTGGGGAGCACTGCAACTCCCCAAGTGACAATGTGCCATGAGGAATCGTGTCATGTAGGTAATGTCAAGCCTTCCTCCCAGCTCTGCATCCCCTGGTCTCCATGCACATCTGACAGCTGGCAGTGCCTCGTGAAACAACGAGTCCACCTCCACTTGACTCTACCATACTTGCCACGTTGGCATGAGTCCGCAATCTATGGCTCTCCAGATAACTCCTCTGTTACACGGGAAGGGGATGGAAAGCATCCACCCATCACACAATGTTAGGACCGCATCCAGCCCAACTCCAAAGCTAAGATGTGGCATGGACGAATCCAATCGTGGTCGAGGTCCACCATGTAGCAGCAGAGGCATCACAAAACATGGATTGCGCAGGGGGAACTTCAGCAAGTGCCATCACCACCTCGAGCAATGTGGTGCACTCTAGCCAGAGCACCATCCAAGTTAGCCAAGGTGTGCCCCTGCACAAAAGACTGAGGCCCAGCACGCGGTCCATAGGACATTTGTGGAATGGCGGCTCTCTTTGACAACCACCAGAAATGTGTAAGGGTTGAAACCCAAGCGCGACACCAAAGATGCAACACCCAAGTGCCCACAACCAACTCCGTGCCACCCTTGTGAACCTCAACATCTAGCGGCCCCATATCAGGAAAGCATCAAACCAAATGCCCAAATAGAGATTACCCAAGCATACAAAAGTTGCTCCAACCCAAGCCATGCTACAAAAGGCTGCTTGATTTCCACTTGCCAGTTGCAAAAAGGAATTGACTTACATTTATAACTGAGAATACTATCCGCCAGCACAGAACCTATCCCCACCCCATCCCCCACCACCCTCAGTGCTGCTTGGAGCCCCTTGTGTGTATATCCATCATGAAAACGCCCACTTGCCCATACCGCTAGATTGTTTGCAAATGCCCGTATGCCCAACTCCCAAATCCTACCCAAAATCCAGAGCAGCTTGCTCATAAAAACTGTGAATAATGGTGGACAGCCCTGAGGGACCCTGCACTTGGGGCGAATCTACACCTTCGCCTCCCTGAATCTCAGAAAATAGTGCCTACCCATTAAGAACCCAGCTTGCTAAGTAACCCAAGACCCACTTCCATATAAGATTCTCCAACAAACCCGCCTGGCACACGTTGCCTGGATGTCCAGCATCATTGCCTGTACCTGGCAGCGCCAGCAAATCGCAACTACCACCGATGGTGTCACCCACAATATACCTGCTCTGTCTCTCTACCCCATCTGAATCCAAATTGTTAATGTGGAAAGAAGCGTTGGGACTCTAAGAAGTTCATTTACCTCTTGCCCATAATTTTCTCTGCAAAATTTTCCCATGGCAAACAGCAAGCTGATCGGCCTATAGCTTCTGGGCATCGAATAACCTTTCTTGCCCAGTGTCGACAAGGCTATCACCTTTACAGTGTTGGGGGGAATGTTTTAAAGAATGATCCCACAGCCCAAGCTGCTAATAGCGGGGCACAACAGGGAGTGACGCCGCACTGTGTTCCCTCAAAGTACCTTTAATTGGGACACACTTCGCCATTTACTGCATGTCTGCTTGGAAATTCGTCTTGCATTAATGCCGCTCAGCTAGCTCTTTCCCACAACAGTATTGTTTTGGAAAAGAGTTAGTTGAGCAGAAGTTTGCTGGTGGTTGAAGAACTTTATTCGGGAATAAAATTTAATGGCGCTCGCAGACTGCGAGCATTCCACTCCGAGCCGCAGTAGAATCATTGAGATCTCCCACTCCTGTGACAGCCAAACTAGTTCTTAAATGCAATGAACATTGGAAAAGCATGAGTGCAGGCCACTGGGTTCCAAACACACTTGTGATTGCACCACCGCTAATTGTAGAAGGCAAAATTTTTTCCTGTCCTCTTTCAGAGATCGATGGCTAACGTCTAGATGCCTTTTGGGCGTGTTCCATTATGCCTTCACAAGCGCGCCGCATGCGTCCCCACTGAAGCCCTCGAAGCACAGGCAGGTCCCTTTGTCCAGGTCGCACAGCCCATTGTTGTTGCAGCCTTGCGGACAGGCCTTGGGCGTCCGAGCGGCCCCCAAGGGCACAGCCTCGCAGCCCTCTCCGTCACACACTTCAAAGCTCCCGGCGGGGCTGAGGCCCATGAGCTCTGGTTGGGAGTTGACGAAGGCGGCAGCGGGAGGAAGCCCAAACACGCCGGGCGTGGCCGCCACGGCTCGGACGCGCATCACATGGGTGCCTGGGCGGAGGCGATTGTAGCGGAAGGTGACGACAGAGGGCAGCGTCTCCTGCGAGGCGGGTGAAATACAACGGTTTTGATGAGCTTCGTTGATTGCATTTATCCAAACATGAGGGCTCAACGCCCGCTACCTCGTTGGGGCATGTCAGGAGATGAAAATGTCAATTGCAACTCTGTGGTGACACATCTGACGGTGCCAGCGGAGAGCTTCACAGACTTCGCATGCGCACAAAGGTGCTGCCCATAAGGACATCGCCGAACTTGATTGGAGAGTGGAATACCTGGTATGGGCAATTGAAGAACGAAAAGATTCTGAAGACACCGAAAAACGTGAGGGCGCAAGACCCGAGTGAGTAGCTTTCAATGTTGGGATCCACGGGCTCCAGGCCGCCGGGCATCATCACACGGATGGTGGTTGCATCCAGGGCGTCAGGCGTCGTTGCCTGCAGAGAATCATAGCCTCAAACACTGGGAAAAAGAGGGCCAAACAACACGTGTTCAAACGTGTAAAAATTTTACGGGTTTGTGTTATTTTTGTGTTCTTAGCGTGCAGAACTTTGATGAAATGTGTTTTGTGTGTGCTCGCAAAAGCGGTATTTGGCGCTTTTTTTCCTAGTGAAATCATTAGCAAGAGTGCAGGTGGGCAAACCAATTATCATGGCTTGATTTGCGATCACAAAGCACGGTGTCAGACTGTTGCAACCGATGGACGCAGGCAGGAACAAAGCCCGCTGTGCCTGGGCCTGCCAGGGGACACCGTCGTTGCAAATCTATTTTAAAAACGTATTTCACACAGTGCAAATTCGATTCAAAAATCATTAGTCCCACAAGCGTCAATGACGGCTAGCGGACGCACAAGAGCAAGAGGCAAAGGAACCACACACCGCCCGTCAAGTTTCAGTCACAAAGACCAAACAACCTGCCAAACCAATTGGTAAGCAACCAATCAACAGGCAGGTGTTGGAATAGATTTTCGATCGAACGCTACCTGGGTGGTGACGATGACGATTGATCCAAGAGGGACTGTCGACAGTGGCATGCCCATCGGCTTATCAAAATCGGACGACGAGTCAATCAGCTGAATAGCCTGCTCCACGTAGATGCCTCTGTACGTTGGGAACGGCAGCGGCTCCGCAGGAACGAAGTTGAGCAGCGCAGCAATGGTGACTTCACCGCTTCCCTCCACTGAGAATTGCAGGGGATCTGGGGGTTGACTCAGAACAGACCAAGGGGTTCCCGCAACCACCATGGGAGATTGAGGCGACGTGAATTTGGCCTGTCAACAGCACACAAACCGAAAACACGTTAATCAACATTTCATACTGGAACCAACAAATTTTTTCACTTTCAAACGTCAAATTGACACAACACTCAACGTTTTGGTCTGGCGTTGTGCATTCCTGTGCCATTCTTCAGGCAAGCACTGCAATCGTCTGGATCGAAAAATTTGCGAGGCAGTGAGACGAAACATTTTAATACTAGTAGCAATATTGATAGGTGGCAACGGGAGTACTGGTAGTATTGATATCATTGCATCATTCCCGATTCATGGTATGCATCAGGGCCAAACCATGGCACACCGACACATATGAAGCAAAATGAAATACACCACTGCTCGTGCGGATTCCTCAACTCAACAAGTTTTAATTCGCTGACGTATATCACCGCAGGGAGCAGTTTATTTTACACCTTCTTCAAATACCAAGAAATTGTTATGCTTAAATGTTCGCAATATCGCCCAAAACAAGCTTGCCTGGAAGTAATTCCTACCTGCAGTAGCTCAACATCTCCACTTGTGGCAACCATCTGGAGGTCTGGGTCTGCCGAGCCTCTCGCGAGATCGTATTCTCCAAGCGCCAGCATCACCACTATTTTTTCGATGTAATCTGCAAAGTATGCGTATTGGCCAGCAGGGGGACTGGAAACATAGTTGGCCAGCTTCTCTTTGAATGGCCCCGCGGCCTGCCCAGCACGGGTCATTGCAAGTAGCACAAGCGCATTGCCCCTCAATCCTGCAAGCAGGATGCAGCTCATTCCCTTTTACAATTCATTCCCCTTGCGAGCGCGTGCACAGGTGTCAGATTCTCTTTACTGCGGAGTAGGCGGTTGTGTGCAGACTTTTGGCAAATGGCCTCAAAACCAGGCAATTTACCAGCACTCTACCGCCAGCGGGCTCAACCCTACAGCAGATCACAGTCCGTGCTGCTGTGTCGAACACAGCCATGTAACAGTCAAACATGGAAAACCAGATTGCTTGCGCCACGCCATGTTTATAATAACTGTGTCTGGAGGAAAGCAAATTACAAGGCCAAAAAGGGGAGCCACCACGTCTCCAGGAACCACAACGCTGTTAAAAATAAAGACATGGATTCATGTGTCTCCTTCAGCAATTCTTTGAGGCACAGGGCTCAGGTTCTCCTCTCCTGCAGTCTTGCTGAATTCAATAACCAATTACAACACATGCCATGCCAAACAGCCTCCATCGCTTCACAGGGCGCAGGGCATGATTGCCAGTGACGCAGTAATCATCAGCCAAACGCTCCACTGAGTGCACACTGCGACGCCGTATGTGATCCTATGTCTTCTTTTATGGCACTGATGATATTTTTACGATATCTTTCACCGCATGGGAAAGACCCTCGCAGATTTTTTTCTATTCAAGAGGGATTGCCTCTTGGATGGCAAAATTTTCCTTTGTGCCACAGATTCGGTGGCACAAGTTCCATGTGCCACGTAAACTTTAATAAACATATGCAACGGTGTTCTGCACATCATGTATTCAGATGCTTACCGATCGGAGTGGCACAGCCATTGCATGTGGCGATGTAGGCAGTTCGTCTACCAACACGGAAGTTCGAGGTCCACTCGTCAATGGCCCGGGCAACTAACTCGTCTCCTGTCTGGCTTTGATTGCGAAGATGAATCAGAGCGACATATGCCTTGCTTTCCATGTCCAGCTTGTCAAACTCCCTCTCCAACCGCTCCATGGAAATATCATCCACTATCTGTGGTTTTGTGCCTTCGGGAGGTGCCCAATCTCTTCCAAGGGCAAACCTGAACCAGGGAATGAACGGGATGAGCTTCTACTGTCTTGTGTTGGCCACATTAGACAATAATACGCCTAATACTGTTTGCTGTGATCTCCGACTTCACCACAGCGCACACCGCACACATATAGATTTCTAGGAGTGGCCTGTTTTACTCCCGCAAATTTTTCCCAGTCTCTTTCCCGCCTTGTCGTTTTGTTTCGTTCTGCGTTGCTGCAGGGTTGGGTGGGATGGTTTTCTAGGCAGGAAAGAATCCTATTCTTGCTTGCTGCGCGCAAGCACTGCTCTGTTATGTGGAATTACAAAACCACCAGGAGAGCGTCACAAGCTCCCTGGCAGCCCTCAGTTCAGCATTTTCAGTACGTTTGGCAATCATAACATCTGTTGTTGAACTGGCGATGATTCAAGGCCCCCCAGGCTTCAAAGTAAACAACTCCCTCAAAGCAGCATACTAGGCAAAAGCACTGCGCCAAGCCATAAGTGAACATCGCATTGCCTGCTGCATTCAATACAATGGAAGATACTTTAAGATGCATGGTCCATTGAGAAGAAAAATTGACAGCTCAAGTACCCGATTCTGCCGATGAGATCACCTGGCAAGTGCAACCGCTGATAAGCCGATAGGTCCAAAAAATCGCCGCGATCTCGATTCCTGGGCATTCCTGACCAGTTGAGTCGCAAGCGCAGGTCTCCAGTGCTCATTAGACAGCTTTCTCAGAGCATCTGCACCTTCCAGAAACACCTATGCAGACATACAGGATACAATCAACGAGACAAACATTTTGGGGCACAACGATACAACAATTCAAAAGAGAGTGTGCACAAAATACAATGGAAATCTCCATGCATGCAGCGTACTGATAGACAAGACAATGGTCGAGATGTTAAGGGCTCCTACCTAGGACAGTGCTGAGAATGCCATTTTCCGACATGACCCTGCAGTTCAGCCTCTCATGACCTCAACTGCCTCAAAGCTTCTGTACTTTACAAATGTGAGCCGCAAAGTGGGCTCGTTTACCAGGAGCATAGCGGATGCCTTCAACAACAACTGGCTCACTGGCGAGATCGCAAGATTCAACCCCGCCGCGAGTGGCACATTACAGACATTTGTGAGGCGTGACTCAAAATCGGCCTGCGCATTGTTTGCGATTTTGTGGAGCGAAAACTACATGCCACACTTAAACCCATAGTTCATTGGCATAGAATCGGGGCAGAGTGCGTAGCTACCTCTTGGTCAGTGCTCTTCAGGAGGTCCTGCAGTGAATCCTGTAGCCACACGGCCTGGGCGTTTAGGTAGATGCTGGCAGACCTTCGTGGTCTCATTTCAGGGCGACCAGCAGGGCAGGCGATCCACCACGTGAGCCCAAATTTAGAATGTGTCAAGTTGCCAACCACGAGATTCTGCAGGGCGCGAGAGAAGTTCGCTTCTGATGTGGCCAGCACCACTTGCATTGTGCTACCCTGTTCTTCATCTTCATTCGGGGTATACAGGTCGTACATGTGCAGCGCTGCTGAGACAGCGGCGTGGGCGAGTTCAAGGGAACCATCGTGTGGGCAGGTATGGCTGCGGGAGACAGCAAACAGAGCGAGCATGAGGCAGTGATTGAGCTAAACAAAAACAGGTTTAGCAGTGCAAGTGTTTGCCTAGCTGTCGATACAATACTGGATGATGTGCAAATTTGCTGTGACCAAGAAAGGGCGTGCAACAATCAAATGCTATGAACCAACTATTTCAGTGCCTGCTGTATGTGCGTTTGACTTCGGCAACCTGGAGGAACACTGCGTTCTCTATGCAATTCCATTGGCACTCTGCACAATGAAAGCCTAAATTCAATGGATTCCAAGTCTAAGTCACAACTGAGCCAGGCGGTCCGCTTCAAGTGCTGGACACACTTGAAAATGTTCGCGCAGTTCGCGCGGCTCAAGAACCACCTGACCCAATGATTTGCTAGCTATGAATGGCTTCACTGCAGAAAATACAGCGATCAAGGCACAATTGACATGGCCTGAGCTCGCAGCAAAGTGATGATCTGTGCTCGAAGCATACTTGACATTTGTCTCCAAGATCTGCCGCGCATTGGCAAGGACCGCTGGCAATCGTCCCACACCGGCCTGAAGGTCAATGCCACCAGTGCCAGGCAGCGCAGCCGGCAGATCCAGGACTTCCACAGCAGTCGCCGTTTCGTTTTCCATAGCCTGGATTGCGAAAGACGTTGCGACAGTGACGGGATCCTGGAGCCCAAGGATGGGCAATTCCAGCCTCAGCGCATCGCCAGACCCTGAAGTATCGCCTGAATAGCCATACACAAAACAATATGCAGCACATCTCTTGGCAACTTTTCAATCCAACTGTAGCATCTGAGACTTCTTATGATTGCAAATCCCCTTTCTCCACAACTTTGCTACAAAAGTTTGAGCGCGTTTGGCAAACTCGTCAATTCCAAGATGCATGCTGTGGCCATCAGCTGTGCAATATAGGGGAAAAGGCGCAACCCGCGGCGAATTCGCCGGCGACGGCGGCGCGACCCCCGGCAACGTCGCCGAAAGGGATTGGGAGGATAGCTGGGCTTTCGCAGTGTCGGCGGGATTTTCGCAAGGGGCAATAGGGGGTGGCCGTCGAGGGCTTCGGCAGGGCTCCCAGTTCTCCCAGCGACGCCATGGGCAACGGTGTGGCGACGTGCGCCCCCTCCCCCACCCCGAGGTTGGGAGATGTACAGAATACGTGCACACAGCATACGCACACACAAATGGGTGGGAATATCAGTTACCACATCATAGTGCCAACAAGACTTCCACAACATTCGCTTTGAACAAATAAACAGGATCATTGTCATCCCAGGACGAGTCACACCCATATCCGATAGTATATTGTTGCTGATGGTTTGTTTCTTCAATAGCTACTGTGCCCTAAACGCCACAAACCAACTAAAAAAAATCTGCAGTCCCAGATCAACGACTACAGTGTCGATACGCTGTGCATGCGCACCGGCACTTATGACAAACTTCGCTTCTCCCATAGCCTCGGCCTTCAATCCAAAACGAGCCTCCGCCTGGCCATCAGCATATGTCACAATCTCTTTCTCAGATTCCACTGTCAGCGACAGGAGATCCTGGGAGTCGCCCTCGATTTTCAGGTCCACGGTTATGGGCACATTTGAAACCATCCCTCCCGAAATCGTGACGATGACGCCCGCCTCAAAGGCGTCGCCCACTCTGACGATCCGAGGGGCAGAAGGTGTGATCGACAGCTTCCTCCGAATGATGACCTCCATTTCCGCACTGCCGAAGCGAGGTGTATCTGATAGCATGAACGGCATCAGGGTGTTCATCGAGACAATACAGCAAGAAATCTCAAGCAAAGCCCATTGCTGTGCTTTGAGCACTGGGGAGATGTCTCTAGACACATTCTTGACATGGAGAACAAAATTTCAACGGTTAGCTTCAGGTTGCTCATCCTGGAGGTAAGAGCGAATGGACTGGCCCCCCAGTTGATGCCATATTTGTTTCAGGTCTGCAATGGTGGCATGAATCACCAGCGCAGCCCACTGAATTCTGAACTCAAAGTGCAATTGACCTGCTTTCTGTAGATGGATACTACGGTACCACTTGTTGTGGGAGGCAAGAGTCTCATCAAGAAATGACCGTCAGTCTTAAAATGGTCTCTCTTTGTGAGAAATTTGCTGATTCTTTTGTGGAGATCAAGGAGAAATGCATTGCGCTTCGCAGTCAGTTATAGCTGTGAAGTATTTTTTTTTGTGGCACGACAATCACAAATCTGATTCTGAACAAAAGTGCAGTGTTATCTAAATTCCCAACCCCAAGTGTGATGCCTTATCTGAAATAGAGAAAGAGCGGTTTCCATCATGAAACGATTTCCTTGCCCACCTGTGACGGCGTAGGCCCTCACAACAAAAGTCCCAAGGTTATCCGGAGCAGTGAAGTTCACAGCTGCCGATCCGTCGCCTGTCGCATTAACGGTGACAAAAAGTGGAGTGGCTACAAAATACGCCTGGTTGCGGAGAGGCGGCCCAGCACCACCCAGGGCACCGGAAGAATATGTAGACCCAGGCACAGGACCATTGTTCCTTTGAGGGTGTGGTTGCGCAGCTGGAGGCAATGGCCCCACATCTCCAGCATGTATTGACAACGGTATGATGGGCTCGTCAGTGCAGCGGTAGCCATAGTCGTAGTCGTAGTATCCATCGATCACAGACCTTGGCGTGAGCAGCTGCACATGCAGGAGCACAGTGTCATATGTGGGGTGTGAAAAGTTTCGGTTGAACAGGACTTGACCCTTGAGAGCATTCCTTTGAGAGCGCTAGGCTATGTCAGGCAAAACGCCTTACAGGTTGGCAGAGGTGGTAGGAAAATTGTTAAAAAATCATCAGAATTTCGAACTTTATGCTGAAGCATTGCTGCAGGTTGTTTTTGCGTTGCAGAGCCCACTGACAGGGAACATGCTCACCAGCAGCAGGAAGGGAAATACATTCATGCCATATGTTTCACACACAAACTTCACACACACACGGCAGTCTGTCAGCCAATTTCTGAGGGTGCAGCAGTGCACTGATACACTTGCAAAGCAATTGATCACAGTGCCTTGCTGCATTTCATTGTGATTTTCAGGCTTATGTTAGTATTGGTATACATTGCCGCATGCATACGTGCTGGGCCTGACATTGCATCTCATTCAAGCTGTACCGCAAGTCAGCCCCAAATACGCCACGACATCTTTTATCCTGCTTTAGTTCCTATTCAATGGCAACGCTCGGCAGCTCACCTCGCCGTCTATTCTGGCCCACGGGTTCTTCTCTTGCTCCCTTACAAACTTCTCAACAAGCTCCGTAATGGCCCCAGGTGCATGCAGGAAGCTGGAAGACGAAGCCACGCCGAATCTGAGAGCCAGGCTGAATACATAGTCTGCAGCAACATCCCTCAGCTCATGCGGAACCAGCTCCAGGACAGCCTTGTCGATGGCCATCACTGTGAATTCCACTGCCTCATCTGCTTTCAGAGGACAAGTCTCATTTTCGTGCGGCTTCCTGCAGCCCTTGATGGTAACCTCCACAGTGGTGGACTCTTGGGGCCTGAGGACTGGAGTGCCCTCCTTTGATGGAATCGAAAGATCTGGCAACGACAGCTGGACATCTATGCGCAGGTCCTTATGACAAACACCATGCCACATATTCTCAGGCACGCGGGGATTTTCCAGGCGTTTCGGCGTCCTCTGTGGTTTCTAGGAATGAGCCATGAAGCAAGGAATTCTTGATTGTGGATGCTTGGACCACTAGGAAAGAAAAGGGCCAAATAACACGTGTCCAAATATGTACAAAGTTTACGGTTTTGCGTTATTTTTGTGTTCTCAGCGTGAAGAACTTTGATGAAATGTGTTTTACTTGTGTTCGCAAAAGTGTTATTTGGCCCCCTTTTTTTCCTAGTGGACAGGAATTGCTAGAAGAACGATATCCGTAGCAAATATCCGTTTCCTTGAATACCTAAGTGCTGAAACTTAGTGCTTGCAAGAGGAAAATAAAGACGGCCTTTTCATTCTGAAGGCATGTTGTATATGTGTCACACAATTGACCATAGTCGGCAGCCAGATACGTAGATCTTGCATGACACATGATGCCCTATCCTGCATGGTAGGGCCACTACCGTAGTGGCACTACTTGCGGACAGGACGTGTGAGTAATGGATGCACATTCCGAAGGAAACCAATACCGATACAAGTATGCAAATTAGGGATGGTACCCGGGTACAGGATGCCCGGGTACCCGGACCGTGTACTGGTTTTTCTTGTACCCCCCAACCCTTGTACCTGGGTAGGCGGGTATGGGTACGTACCCGGGTATAGACTGTACTACAGTCGGGTACCAAGACTATCCGGGTATTGCCAGTACCCGGTTCCTGATACGGACCCGGGTACAGTAGTGGTCCCCCAATAGCGCCCCCCAAATTGGCTTGTCACCATTTCTGTGGTACTTTCTGCAGCTTCGCTGCGCAGTGGGACCTCAAACTACTATTGTGGACACCCAAGAGAGGCGTCCGGTGACGGACGCCATGGCGGCCAACGGCTTCCTCGAACTTGGCATATCGGCGGACGGCACGTCTGGTGCTGGGCCGTTGACCGGCGTTGACCATCGAATGGGCACTCGCGGCACTGCGCAGGATCATCTTGGCCGGCGTGTGTGGGTGGTGCAAGGTGCGCAAGGTGGTGTTTTGCGGCGTCACCTCACCTGGGGGCGCAGGCGGCGGCCCACAATTCGTTTGGATAGTGGCTGCACTACAATTGTTGCGATAACACGGGGGGAACGCTGAGTAACGCAGGGTTACTCCATCCGTAACGCCCTCCGCGTTACAGATATTTGCAGAAAGGCTCAACACGGGGGCCGTCGTTCGGTGCGTGGCGCGTTCGTTTCCGCGAAGGTTCCCCCCGTCCACACTGTTTGCGGCTGTGTCCGCCCCAAAACGGCGAGAGTGGGAGGCCGAACGTTGGCTCCCACTCCCGCTTTGCTGCCACTCGCGGCCACCGATTGGTGCCACTCGCGGGTGCCCTGATGGGCATCCCCGAGTGGCATCAATCGTCGCCCTCAAGGGGCGAATGCCAGGGGTAAGCTGCAGCCAGCGCGGGGCCGCAACGTGGGCGCAAAACACACCGCAAAACGGCGGGAGAGGGAGGCCGAACGTCACCTCCCACTCCGGCCACTTTTCGCTCCTCGCGGCCGTCGAACGGTGCCACCCGCGGGTGCCACGATTGGCATCCGCGAGTGGCATGAATTGGCGCCCCCAAGAAGCCAAACTGGGCACCACGCTTCGCAGTGCATAAGCGGAGATCCGCTGCAGATCTCGTGCCTCCCACGCCCCTTCCGGGGAGGCATGCTACCCCGCCCTTCGCGGACGCACCGTCTGTCCGTCCGCGAAATACCATGTTCGCGGAAACGGACGGGTGCCACCACCTCCGTCCGCAAACTTTGCACCGTTCGCAGCGTCGTCGTCGTGGACTCGTTAGACAGAAGCTGGCCAAGCATGCGGCAAACCGGTTTCCGTACCAGGGTATATACTGGGAGCCGGGTACTGGCTGTACCTTGTTACCCGGCTATTCGTGCTTGCCCGGGCAACACCCGGTACACGCGGGCACCCGGGTCCGGTTTTCTCAGCCCGGGTACCATCCCTAATACAAACCAATGCCAAAAAATCAATAGATTCAACGTACACAGTCCACTCCACCACAGCCAGTTGTTCCAGACATCTGCTCCGCAAGTGCCTGCTCAATTCCTCAGTGAGTGCCCAAGGAATGGCTCTATCCACAGCAACACATGAAACAACACAATGGCAGTGGCAAGTGTTATTCTCGTGTTCAGATCATCAGACAGCATAAATCCCAAGAAAAATACTGGCATCTTCTACCATAGCTGCTTATTTTGCAAGGATGGCACTTTACCACTCTTGAACAAGAAGATCACAGGCCTGGTATGCCCTGCAGTTCATCAGTGCAGCAAGGTACCCTAGATCATGGAGGTTAGCACGGTGGGGTGAGGTGAGTGGGTGGGTGGCTGGGTAGGTGGGTGGGGTTGAATAGCACGGGGGGGCGCCCCCAGCGTTGCCAAACATGGCCGTTGTTGAGGAGCGTGGGGGTTAGCATACCATTGCCATATAGCGTGGGGGTGGTGTGTGTGTGGGTGGGTGGGTGGGTGGGTGGGGGGGAGACGAGCTGCACTAGTCGCTTCAACAATATATAAAATCGCAAACACAAGAGCATTCTCACACATCTCGCATTTCATTTTATGAGACATCACCGCAATATTGTCGAATTCACTCCAAATAGACAGGGCCATGACATGCCTTCTTCAATCAAACACCACTTCCCCAAGATTCTCGGTGCAGTGCGACTTTTCACTAGCTGTTATTGGCTGCTTTTGGTTGGCGCTATGCTTGGCGCCTTACGTAATGCTACGTAGTGTGCTCTAATGGCCAGGCGCCGGTTCGCCCTGCCAGTCAATCTGGCAGCTCTGGGGCCGCACCGCAATGCAGAGACCTATGGCGTCTTGTCACCGGTTTTGCTTCCTGCCATGAATGACGCCTTACGTAATGCGCTAAATTGGCAGGGCGCTCGTACGCTTTGCTGCCGGTACACCGAGCGATGTGACAAATTTTGGGGGGCGCCATTGAGTCAGTGACTTCATGTGGAACGCGGTGGCCATGGAAGATAGCGCCTCCCCCCATTCCTAACCTCAGCGCTGATGCTCAACGCGCTGGGGATGCTATCATATCGGATGTGATCTACGGAACCTATGGTATTGTGGTAGTATCTACGGTGCATCAATAGTTCACCTGCTCAACAACGATTCTTTCTTTGAGGGTCTGTGTCTGTGGCATGTCTGGATCGTAGAATATTGTCGTTGGAATTCCAGCAGGGTTGGAAATGCCCGCCTCTTGCCTGGGAACGTTGACATGGACAACGACAGAGCAACTGGCAGCGCACTCGGGTCCGACGGGAATCGCCAATGTCGCAAGCTGCCTGTCAGGCAAGGAAATCACCTGTGACATGAACACGACAAATGCCATAGTGTTCAAGGCCAGATGAGCTCTAGACAGCACATTGCTTCTATTATCTGAGCCTTAGGCTGGAAATGTTTCTCCCTGTGTGTGTGTTTTTAAACGCCACGATGGCAATAAAGAGTTTGCTTAGTAGGGACATAAGCGCCACATAGTAGGTGCAAGTGCGGTGCTTTATTGCCGTATTATGGCTGCAGGTCATTAACTGTAAATGCAACGATAACATTGGGTAAAACACATTGCTTCACAAGACGAACATTTAGAAATGATCAATGCCTTCATGCACATAATTATTCATAGCTAGGCACACCGGCTCACCTCTTTCTTCCATCCCAGCCTACTTCCCCACACCACGAGAGCACGAGCATTGGTGTAAGGATTCTCAACAATGTACTCCACGGTGTCACCAATTTTGGCATCTCCCTCCTCTCCAACACTTAGGAGCTCCATGCGGATGGGTTCACTCCAAGGCCTGAGGAGCGTGGCAAGAATGAGAGGAGAGAAAGGGAAAAGTCCCAAGCGCATGAAAGCCTCTCAGTGGCCTGCAATGGATATCAGCTTGGCCATACGATTTTCTTTGTTTACAGGTTCCGGCATTTGGGACTCGGCGATGTCTGATGAATACTTAAATACAATATGTTTGTCATTAATACCGTAATATGTATTATATACTATTATAATACTAGAAGCAGTACATAGACATGTGTGTATGTGCTGTTTACCTATTTTCCCATTGACTCCGGCTGTGGCCAAAAAAAGTACGGAAGCACGCCTGGCTGCCTTCGCCGTCTGCAACGCATGACTCCAGAGCGTAGTTTGCCACACTTCCAAGCTTAAATCTGCAGTTTTTGTAGCTTCCAGCTCGATCTCCTGAACGCGCAAGTTGCATTCAAATGTTAACAATGACGACTGAGTTGAATATCTCTTCTTTTAGTCATAACCAGCAGGGAAATATTGCATATCGTTACACGTGGATCATTTCAACCATTCGTTTCAACCATCTGGTTGAGGTCTTGGGGCCGCGTTTGCCTGTTGGCTCCATGACATTCCCATCATCTTTGCAGTCAGGAGCAACATCTCAAATGGTTGCAGTAGTAGGACACCATTGCGAGGCATTGTTTGGCTCCGCAAGGAGCAACACTGTTGATTTCCCCCCGAAAGTGACAACAGCAGGATAAGAGACTTAACCCTGGCAAGTTTTTGGTCCCTGGCCCCATGTTCGTGCTGGACGATGCCTTAAGGCAACGTCCGGCATGAACATAATGCCAGGTTCCGACAGTGTGACAGGGTGGCACAAAGTTTTGATCCTCTCAACCAACAGTATCCCTGGGGCTGAAGCAACTTCACAGCCCTCGTCCACAAAGCTTATAAGAGCCGCAAGCATTAGCCGACACACGGAAGGCACCAAGGCGTCTGCATCTGTCAGCGGACCACCCTACCCCTTCGGCCCGACCATACGGGCCAGAGATTACGCAGACTTGGGGGCCAAGCCAACCCGGAGCCGCTATGTTGGCGGTGATAATCATTCGACAATATGTGCCACAAAGATCCAAGAACAACCTCTTGCACTTTAGAGATCTCCTGAAAGTGTGAGCATACCATGGCCCCTTTGGGGGCCGCCACACCTTCACATCGCTGCTGGCCGTTGGGGCCACTTGAACGGAAGCGTGACTCCACCTTCCCGGGAATGGGAGCCTCCGGAGAGGGTCAAGAGCACTAGGGCAAAAAAGAGCGAAATAACACTTGTGCAAACGTGGACTGTAGATCACGGAGGATAGCGCGGGGAGTGTTGAATAGTGCGGGGGCCTTTAGATAACACCCCCGGCGTTATCAAACACGACCGGTGTTGCGGAGGGCGGGGGGTATGCAAGATAGCGTTGGGGGGCAATATCCATTTGAAAATCACATGCAACCACAATACAAAGCATTGTCTCACATTCTTACATCTCATTGCATGTGCTATTGGCCCAATGTATCAATTCCACTCCAACTAAACATTGCCATGACATTACTCCTTTCATCAAACACCATGTCTTCAAGATTCTCGGTGTCCAGCTCCATATTATCATCACTCAAACCAAGGTCATCAGGATGTCCAGGCAGTCCCCAGCGCAGTGCGACGTGCCAACAGCTGTTACCGTTTGGCGCTGTGATTGGTGCCTTATGTCATGTTATGTATTGCTGTGTAATATGCTGTATTGGCCAGGCGCCGGTTCGCTTTGTCAATCAATCTGGCAATGCGGGTGGCACGGGATAATGCAGCGACCTCTGGCGTCCCATCACTTCTCCTGGCGCCGGTTTTTGTTGCTGCAGCGAATGGCGCCTTATGAAATTCGCTATTTTGGTGGGCCGCCTGTGCGCTTTGCTGCCGGTACGCGGGCCAACGTGATAGCGTGGGGGCGAGCTACTGAGTCAGCGACATGATGTGGAGCGCGGGGGGCACGGGAGACAGCGCGGGGGCACGCAACAGTGCCCCGCATTCCCGACGTCATCCCTGATGTGGGACGCCGGGTGGGTGGGTGGGGTGTGGGGGGTGGGGGGTGGGAGGTGGGAGTGGGTGGGTGGGTGGGGGGGGTGGGGGTATCCTCCGTGATCTACGGTACAGAGTTTACGCGTTTGGGTTATCTTTGTGCTCTCAGCGTGCATAACATGACAAACGCATGTCATATGTTTTCGCAAAAGCGCCATTTGCCCTTTTTTGCTAGTGGAGGGGAAGGGGACGGGGAAATCGAAAGCCGATAACTGCGCGCTGTGGACCACATAACGTAGCTTATCATGCCCTTCCGTATTGAAACGTAACTCTGGGCCTTTTTGTGCGGAGCAGTAATGAAAATGTAACGGCTCCAGAAAAACGTAGAGCAGCTCACCCTCGACGCGAGGATCTCTGGAGTGCTCCCGGCGTTTATCGAACCCGGATAGAGGTCATGCAAATGGAGCTAAGTCGCCATTCCTGTTGTGTCCACGATGCGGGGGCCCAATGAAGCGGTCTGTCGGAAACGGACAGAGCAGAAATCGTAACGCTGAATTGTCGAAACGCGGAATGCTAACATACCACGGTACAGGCGGGATCGCATCTGCTCTTTTTGCAGTTTCAAATTCCTTTTCCTTTCATATTTCTATACTTAGTGTTTTGGGAAGCCATATTAACGCGTGTCAGGAACTTCGGGTGTACCCAACATAACATCATGTGATCTTATGTCACCTCCCATAGCGGCGGCCAAATCTGGCACAATGGCTGGTTGACCAGGATAACAACACGCGATCCTCCCGGTGTCGCTTGGTTGGGCTGCGCAGCCAAACTGGGGCGCATAATTTCCTCCATGATCCGCCGTGATCTTTGACTTTCAAGTCCACCTAGGTGTCAATAATGCCGGCTATTAGCCCTCAGCCCTGCGTGTCTTTGTCAGCGGCCAGCCACTTGATGCAGCGCACACAAGTGCTGGTGTTGCGCTGGGCTGACAAAGCGAGCAGAGAACAAGTGCCCGATCGTGACGATCTGGAAGAATGGTAGTCGTTGTTGCGATAGAGTGTGTACCGCACACTGTGCCGAGTATCAATGACGCAACACTGAACAATGGTGCCGCAAATCCAGTGCGTCGGCATTGATACAACGCTCGCACACACATCAGCGCTTGTCAGCATTGGCACGTGGCCAACTATGGAAGCGTTGCCCGGCATTCTCTCTATGGAAATGAAGCCACAATGCTGCATCGACGTCGGCTATTGTTCCAGACTCGCTGCGGCAGCGAGTGGCTGCCGATATCCTGCTCCAATTGATGGATTCCGGCAAGGCCGATATTGGAAAAGGGCGGTGCGGTGCAATGGGTTACGAGCTCCAGGACCTGAACACCTCGAAGTTCTGGGAGCTGGATCCAAGGGACTGAAGGTTTTGATCCCGTAGCACCGGGCATGGGGCTGCCGGCACTAGGAAGAAAAGGACCAAATAACACGTGTTCAAACGTGTACAAAGTTTACGGGTTTGTGTTAATTGTGTGTTCCTGGCTTGCAGAATTTTGATGCAATGTGTTTTATGTGTTTTCGCAAAAGTGCTATTTGGCCCTTTTTTTCCTATTGCAGGGCTTGATGAGCCCTGGGATATCAGACGCAAACTCGGATGCGGGATGCACGCGCATGAATATTTAACTGCAGAAGGCCCCCGAACTACAAATAATTGAGACCTCGAAAATCAACAGAAAGCTTGGATTTACTTAATTTTCCATTATCTTTGTCGGATTCATAATTCAGGTCATCCCAAACCATCATTAATGATCTTGCAGCTTCAGAAAGATCACATGGACTTAATGCGACATCGCTACAGAATAATAGTGCTGTGAGGGTCAACCCGATGTACCTGAGTGCATACCGCTGGAAGCAGTTTCTTGGCAAATGCGACGCTGTTTGCATTACTAAAGTGCCTGCACAGTGTAGTTGCTTAGGAGGTGAATATAACCACATTGTACCTAGTTCTGTGCGCTATCAAATACACAGAACTAGCGCGCGAAAAGGCGTTCGGAAGTCTCTGCTAACGGAGGTGCCAATCCATTAGCGCAAACCAAGAATGTCTTCTCCGCCCGCCCAGGGACGAACAGTATTGATTTGGAATCATTCATTCATTTAAAATATATTGAGCAATAGGAACATCTCACCCTTGGCCCAAGGTGGTGCAACATTTTTGAAACGAAGCTAGGAAAACGTGATAAATGTCAAAGGATTTGGCGCCGCGCTATCGCCAGATGGTTGATTCAAACCACCATTTTCAGCAACTTGCACAGAATCAGCAGACAAATGCTGTACTAGGAAGGCGGCACTTTCGCCATTGGAATCCAAGCGCGCATTTCCTGTGCGCAGAACCTACCTGAGGCAATTTGGCACGAGTCCACAACTTCTCCCTTCAGCGGCGAAGTGGCGACCACAGGCAGGCGGCCCCTCTCCGCTTCGGCGGCCTCCCTCGCCTCTTCCAGGTCCGTCTCAACGTTAACCAGGCTTATGGCGACAGGCATGTCGATAATGCCGCCCTGCAGTTCCCTCACATCTGTCGCCACGCCGAACACCACGCCCGGAACATCCACTTCCAGGGATCGGTAGTGGGTCAATTCTATGTTGGCAAGTCGCAGTCTGTGAGCAGGGACACGGCAGGTTGGCATGAACAGCAACACACCTGAATGTAGTTGTTGTTTGCAGTCTTGGTCTTACGGCGCAACCAACTTTTGCGTTTATGGCTATTAACATGTCAAAATGGTTTTCAGTTTTTTTCGTAAATAGGCCTAAAATTGCGTAAAATGCGTAAAAGTGGGCCTTTTGTACTTAACGACAGTACGTGCTGATTCAGGGAGTCAGGGGAGTGCCAGCTAAACGCGTTTGAACGTTCAGAAACGGCCTTCGGCTCGACGACGTCGTTGCCCTCGCCGAGAAGTCATCATTTTTTGGGACATCATCATGTAATCTGGGCGTGTCGACGAGCCGTAAACGTATGTAAACATGGCCAGAAAAATGGCCATGTCTCTATTTGCACCTTTTTCCTCGTGAAAAGTGGTCGCAAAAATGGAGATGTAAACTTAAAGACCAGACCTGGTTGTTTTGTAACATGGCGGGCAAACAAAGATAGGGAACACACATACACACAAAACGCTGCTAAGTTCTTTGTGCGCATGCGGCGAGTACAGAGCAGGCTTGATCGTCTCCTCATGCTACTTCTCAGTTGCTATTTCCCACTTTGCGCGAACTACGGGATGGTACAATACGATGGTAGGAGCGAAGTGGTTTTACCATATGCGGAAATGCGGTGCTGCCTCAGTGCCACTGGGCATAAGGAGGTTGCGAAAGTGCCCCAGTGTCGTGGTCACCAGCAGCGCTGAGGGCAGTTCGGGGGAGAGCGTGGCAAAAGCGCTCCGGCGAAACTTTTGCGGATGCTGTCGGTACCCGGCATCATCCTCTGAACGCAATGCAATGATCTGCGCAGCAGATACGCGGTATATCCTGCGGTGTTCCGTAAAGCGAGACCCGCCAGTCACCGTTTCTACTTTTTGTATGTGAGCGGTGTGAGGAGCTGAGTCCATTGGATCTCAAGGACAATTTCCGGGCGCTGTTCTGCCCGCCATCGCCTGCAGGATGCAGGGTTTCGGATTTGCCCAGTGCTGTTGACGATCGAGGAGTTGGCATTCTGACTCACTTCACTTCAGACGACTCCTCGATGAGCTCCCGCGTGGGGCCCACCCACTGGACGTCGATCGAAAGGCTGGAGCCCAGAGAAGGTTTCTCTTCGAGATTTGCCAGGTTGACATTCGCAGTCGCAACGCCGGTACTGTTGGTCGTGATTTGCTCCTTGCCTACCAAATCTTGTTCGCCATCATGTCCTGCACAAAAGCAAGGCACCTGGTGAGGTTCCCACAGCCTATCATGGTTGATGTACCACTTTAAACTGGGGTTGCACAAATTCATGCACCCGTTCGCGCAATAATTAGATGGCTGCGCGGACGCACCCAATGGTCCCAAATAATTGCCATTTGCCAGCCAGGGTACAAGAAGGAATTTGAAAACCATTACCTTCAATCTTCCAGTCCAGTTTCATGCTTGCGCCGCCTACCGCCGACCCGATCAAACTCCTCGCAACCACTTCCAAGGTAATGTTTGCTGTAGGCGGCGCCTGGGAGCACAGCGCCACCACGTTTCACCCCTCCGCCTTACAGAGCAATACACTTCCGAATTCTCGAGAGCTTTGTTAACAAGGCACTAAAATTGTTCGTTTAGCTGAATTCAGAAGCTGCAAAAGCTTTGAGAACCAGGTCTCTGCCGTCCCTTTCGACCTCAGTGGCGCCTTTCTTAACGTTCATTGGTTGTACGCAACGGACTATTGTAGTTAAAACTCGATGCAGTAGTCGCTACTTCCTCCGTCCAAGAATAATTGTCCTCTGTTTAAAAGATAAATTTCGTTACCTAAACCGCTTCAAAAGTACTAATAAAGGTCAGAATCGAAAAGATTGGATCCCAAAACCCTTGACTACCAATTTTTGTGAAAAAAATACTTAACCCCACTACCTTTGACGGTCCCCTGAAATTGCCTAAGATTTGGCCCAAAATTGTGCATTCTGATTCGGCGTTCGTTGGAGATCCACGTGGTTCTGGGTCGTTCCCGCCCCCGGCATGCCAAACCAAAGTTGTGCTTGCCATCACAGCGAAGGGCAGCGTCCCTCTCGTGGTTTAGCGCTTGCCAAACACGCTCCACTGTGTTTGGATCCCCATCAAATAAGCTCGTTGTCACAGCATCGACGATGGAAGAAATCGCTGCCCTCCCAGATCTCCGATGCAAAGACTTGCCACAAGCAGAAAAGGCAAACGCCCAGCACGCTCAAGCTTGGGATCTGTGTGTGCTATCGCTCTAAGGTTGTGCTACAATTTTTCTCTAACACAGCACCTCGATTGGTCTTTGAATCGAGGCCTTCGTGTGTGGCTGGGCCCACACTCCCAAAATTGGCACTAGCGGCCAACTTGTACTTGCAGTCCGCAACCCTTCCCAATCTGCATAGTCTCAACTTGTCAGAGAGATACAAAATGATCTATCTGACCGTTCGCATCGCATTCCATCTTTTCAATTGTCATGGCAACGGTCGACTTTGCCATCCCCCAATCCAAGGCATTCCCCCAACCTCCGCCATAGATTAGGGTGATGGCCATCACATTCCTTCGCACCTCTTCAAGGGGCTTGGGAGGCCTTGCGCGGTATCTCTCACAGCAGCGACGGAGTTCGAAAGGTCACGGCCCAGAAATTTGGGCCGGGAATGCAACCCCGAACTGGCCAATCGATCTCGAATTAGGTCAGCGAAGCCACGGCGACTTCCACGATCAAGCCCACCAAGACACGTTTTCTGCCGCTTTGCTTGTTCGCTGGGACCCCTCCAAGCTTCTGTCCAAAAGGCATGGATAGTTTTGCACGGGCGGTCTTGTTTGGCCGCCGCAAAGTCGTGCTCCTCCCCATCGCGAAAACGGCTGTTTTGGTGACTTTGTTGAAAACCGGGTGGGTTTCTGGCGGGAGGACCCTACTACAAAGTGCTGCCAAATCCTCAATACTAAACGGATTGACCTGAAATTTTGACCGTATATTCCCGAAACAAGGCATACCATTGGCAGAGATTTCATTGAAAAATAAAGTATCTGTGATGGAGATATAGGGCGGCAAACTCATAGAGGACAATTAATCTTGGACGGAGGAAGTAGTTGTTATCAAGGCACCAGAAATATACATATTTCTCATAAACTGATTCCAGGTATTGAATTTTGCATCAACTACGCCAATGGGATCATGGAAGACTGTGGTTATTTCAGTCTCAATGACTGAAAAGTTGCTTTCCAATTACTTGTACCACGTATGCTCGAAACCCCGACTTTGCCCCAATATTGATTGCTTGCAGAGAACCATTGGCTATGTACTGCTGTGATCTGATGTACCAAGCGTTGTATTCCATCTTGGTGGTTGAATATTAGATATCGGTGTTGCTACAATCACCACAACAACGGCTTCTTAATTAATCGTTCAACCACCGAAGTCTCAAACTGAACGTGTGGGATGTTTTTGAGAAATTGGGCTCATTGCCGTCAAACATCATCTGCAGATGGGCGTCATCAACACGCGCAAACTTCACAGCGCATTCACGAAATAGGCGTCAGTGCTTCTCGCCGTTATTTTAGCAGCGCTGCATGACGAAAACCGCCTTTCGTGGAGAGTTAGAACGAGACCCAATTTTACAAAGCTCACATTTTTGGGGTTCCACACTTTGAGAATGCGGCACTTCCGCACTCTCAGACTCTCACCCATTCGGGAGCGTGGATCTCCAAAACCGCGGTAGGCGGCCGAGGATCTCCCACAGAGAACGAATCCAAACGTCGCTCGCCTCTATGTACGGAGAATCCATGGCAGGACGCTTTCAGGTACACATCATAATCCTTGGGAGGAGCGTCCTCCGGAATGTCTACCCGGCCCTCGAAACTCCCGAATTTGGTGCTGAAATTCACGTCGAACCTTCCAAGCTCGCGCACGATGAGGCACGCAGTACCAAGAACTTCAGCTGGGGTATAGTGGACATCTCTCCTGTTCCAGGCATAACCTGCCAAACACGCGGACGCTCAAGCTGCGCATTTCACTCAATTTGCATACATTGCACATCCGCGCTTCCGTGCTCGAAACAATGCCCCAAGTGCGCACTCATTCGAAAGTATCGCATTCAAACCTCCAGTGCGAGCTGATTGCCACTTCTGTGCGCTTGTCGTGCATCAGGTGTGGAGAGGATCCGAGCGCTGCGACCTTGGCAGTGTTCGGTGACACATGTTTAGGACGCTTTAAAGTGTTTCATTGTGGCAGCCGTGCCAAAAGGTAGCGATGGCAGGACCAGTGCAAGCAACAGAGCGCTGGTCAGACAAGCGCACAACCTTGTTACTGTATCATGAAATTCTCAAGGGTGGTGCGATTGAAACGGCAATGCCTCCACATGTTCTGCAAATCATCATTATTTTGCTGTCTGCTGCACGCAACAAGCAAAGAAATATGTAGAAATGATACACTTGCTGGCGAATTACAAATGGCGTGAGTCTCAGAGCACTACCTTGTACCGGAATCCCCAGGCGATGTGGAAAAATTATCCCACTTAAACGTGCAAAAGCCGGCTCACCTTTCACATGCAATGTCTCGCCCGGACGCACGAGTTTTCTATCCAGCACCGCGGAGATGGTGTATTCGGTAATGCAGATTCGGGGTATGATGACCCCTGGAACAAGCGTTATTTTGCCTTTGCGTTCCACTGTTGCGGTAAATTGACTGATGTGTTCAAGGTCACTAAACGCTGACATGCCCTCGCCGTCGGTTGTGGCGGTTCCCACCTGGCGCCCTTGGTGACCCTGTTTCGGAGACACAGCACATTTTCATGCAAATGAGGAATCTCGCTGTCTCACAAAGGCACAGATGCCAGGCAGTAGGAACACCCCTGAGGATCAACAGAATACGTAACTCACGTGAGCCAGACATATACCACCACTCAGAAACCTTGGAAGCTTCCGAGAAGTCTGCGCGCCAGAACTTGCTCCTCATTGGGGATCCATACATCCAAGCGATATTTCTGGTGCATCGTTTCTTAAACGGAAAGAGCAGCAACTTGTGTCCACAAGCCGACAAAACACCTGGAAGTTTAGACAGATATAATTAATGAAACAAACAAACTGGAAGGCAGAAGGGCACGATTTCTGGCGATGGAAGTTTGTTTCAAATGCCCCTGTAGGCGCATTTGCAATTACAGAAGAAGCGTGCCTGCTCTTGAACAATTGTCTGCTTCAAGAAAGAAACCGGCAGTTGCGGCAACGGAGCCCGCCTATTCAATTCGCCGCGGTGAAGTTGGGCTCTGGGAACCATCCATTACTCATGAACCGTCTGTCGTACTGGACGGCAGGTCACTTGCCAATGATCGGCGTTCTCTCAGTGCCTTTGGACCTCGCGCATCACCATTCATGCAAATACGGTGGAGTCCGCAACTTCGGTGATTTGATTCAGACAATCCCAGCTGCACCCATCGTCATTGTTTACCCAGAGCGTGACGTTCGCATCCACCACAGGCTCCCCTGTCGTTAAGTCGTTTACCCACGCCAGCACCTCGCCTTCCCTTATGATCGAATCCACATGTACATGTGATATAAACGAAGCTTGTATATCAGACTCCATCGTAATCCTAAATGCATAACGTATGAGTGTCAAGAGCACATGTCAAGTGCATACAGATGCGAATCCAGCTGTTGAATTTTTTATCCATCATGACATTTGGTAAGGAATGCGCGCGAAATTAGACAAGCAAACTACTGCATCAGCTCCGGAAGCCGTGGCCAAATTCAAATCTGCACAAACGGAGGTTAAAACTTGCGAGCCAGAAAATCGATTAAAACTACTTCGATGCGCCATACCAAGACCTATCTGCAGAGACCCAGACGTGGCAAACGGCGCTGCAATTCTCCCGCCATGCGATGAGTTGCTCAAACGAGGCTTTGCATTTCGCCGGGACCCGGGGCTGGGCATGCGAACTTCTCTTGCCTTTCAAAGTGCGGATCGAGCTGAGCTATCATTGGTACAGAAGTGTGCTTTGGCGTGTCTTTGTCAGCTCTAAATACGCGGCTCGATTCAGAACAGAGTCCATGGGAAAATGGAAGCTCACTACAACATTTTGATGTGCCAAAAAACACCGCATGGAGCTTGTGCCAAAAGCCAAAAAAACACCTCGATCGGTGCAAGAGCATGTGACCAGCAGACGTACCAAATTTCGCAAAACCACAAAAAATGGCCCCAAATAAATAGACGGCTTAATGTGATGCAAGCAAGGCCAATAGGCACAAACAGGATTTCGAACATACAGTTCAACATACTGAACAGGACGATCTTACAAAAACTGTGATAGCAATGGTATCGAAGCTGTCGAAAGTGTGCCCTAGTGCCTATGTGTTGTCTGCAACAAAATTTTTGTGAATTTTGGAGAAATGGGGCGGGACATACCGGAATAAGGCCAACGCAGCAATGCGGGCACCGAGGTCCTGTATGGAATTGGATGGCGACATTTTTGATCACGCTGTGAATGCCGTGTTCTGTGGTGATTGCTAATGTAACCAAAGTCCATGTAAACCTTAAATCAACCATGGAATTCGACTCTGCTGACAGATTGGCTAATTAAGTCGATCTCGATAAGTTGCAACAAGAAGTGTAGATCGGACGCGACTTTTGGAACGGAGATAATATCTGGAATTCGACGAAGAACAACAGCCAGACCTTATTTAACAAACAAATATGCGGTTGCCAAACATATGTCCATTTTAACTGGGTTTCCGCCCTAGCTTACATCCTTAAAGCTTGCTTCAAGAATTTCTTCATGGCTGCTTACCGAAACATTTAGTCAGGCTAATCAAAACGCCTTCAGCATATGAAGCAACAGAATGGGTGAATTAATTATCACTAAAATGTTTTGAGGAGCAAAGGGCGCCATATTAATGATCATTTGATTGAGACGCATCCCCCAGGGAATGGCATTTAAGCGCAGCGTTAATTCAAGCAATAGCAAGGAGAACTCGCCAGGCAACTGGTCTTGTTTCGCAGAACTGGCTGTAGAAAATGCCAGCCGGTTCAAGCAGAGGCCCCGCATCTTCTTCCTTGACGACAGCACTGCTATTCTTGGACCCGCCTATGCGCACTCCTGTTTATCACAATGCGCGGAGACGTCAAACCAAGTCTCGTGAAGCTCTCCATTTCTTGCTCTGTTGAGTTCATTCAATCAAGTCATTTGTCGCTTGGCCGTCACTACCATATGACACAACGGGTGCTTGGATTCCATACAACTTTCGTGCTGTGCGCCACTAAGTGCAGAGCCCCAGATTGCAGCGCTGTATGCCGCCTGGAATGCCACATACAATTGAGCAGGTGCCGAATCTTCTCTTGAGCGCGAGCCACGAACGCATCAGAACACAATGCAAGCCGCGAAGGAGACTTGCTATGCACTGCATTGACAAACAATTGAACATGAACAATTGAACACAGGAGGATTTTCCGATACCTGTCATTACCGATTGTGAAGCTTACGAAGGAGCCCTGAAGGTTGTGAAGGGTACTAGGGACCTAAAATCCTAGATTCTAAAACACCCTAAGCCGAAAACTGACTTCGTGACTTTCGTGACCTTCATGAGCTCATTAATTCACGATGCCATGAACTTCATCACATGCATGACCTTCATGATTTCATGTCCGGGAATGAAGGGCATCGGACATTTGTGAGATTGAGAAGCCAGCGGCTTGCGGCTACAAGGGGACCGCTTTCCACTGGGACGAAACTGTTGCCGCCACAGATTTCCATGCGGCAGCTCAGGCCTTTGAATTGCATTTGTCAAAAAAACTTGACAAACACAGCCCTGGCACCTCGTAGGCGAAGTTGGGCATAGTTTCATTAAAACTTCAATCAATGGTCCAGGACCTGGTAGAGAAGCAAATGCAAAAGGAGGTCTGTGGTTATTTCTTTGGGCTGCGACTTTATCTCGACATTGGAACATGGTATCACCCATGCTTCCACCTGAAAGTGTAGCAACTGGAGACGGCACGGCAGACTAAGTGGCGGCCGCATCCTTGCAAGAAAATTCGTGTTCCTCAATCCACATCAATCGCCACACTACTACAAACACTAAAGAAGTGATTCAATTTATTTGGGGGTGGATCTCCAGGAGACAAAGAACCAAATAGCACTTTTTTCGAACACATATGAAACGCGTTTATCAATGTTCTGAACGCTAAGAACACCAAAATCAGCCAGACCCGTAAACTTTGTTCACGTTTGAACACGTGATATTTGGCACTTCTGTTCCTAGTGGATGGAGCGCAAACCACTGTGCATGCGCACCTCTTACTCCCTCGAAGACGTCTGGTAGTGTAGTCAAGGGGAACGACTCTGTGACGTTGATGATATCATCGACGCTCGCAAGAGGCCAGGCCTACGCACACATGGTCTCTAAACTCAATTTAAATTGAAGTCACGCGTAGATTGCACCCGATAGACGAAAGATAGGAAGGTTCCACTCACAGAATATCCGTGTCTGTTCCACTGGCGATCCAAATATGCGATGCGTGACTTGAAAATGCATTACTGAGTCAGCTTTACAGCTAATATCGTTTCAGTATGCAGGCCTGGTGATCTCATTGGGCGCCGGTTTAGGGACGATCCCAGGAACGCCCTCCGGCACCCAGGATAGCGGCCACCAGAGCTGGCCTTCGATGGTGCCGAAACCTGAAAATGGGAGTTCTTAATTTTTCAAATGTTTGGCAACTAGAGCCAGAACAAATTAGTGAACTAATGTACACCACGGGTGCTGCAAATTACAGGCGGAAACTACTGCTTTGAAGCATGTCAACAATCCTGGACTTCGAATCTGGATACAGAACTCCAAAGCAAGTGTGCCCGTTGAGCCGCCTGGCCAATGCAAATGGTCGCAATTCAGAGTCTAAGGAAAGATTTGCATTCACCATGCATTGTCTTACCTCCAAATGTGGCACATCTTCGTCGCAACCATAACGGTTGCTGTCCTCTAGTTGCACTTTTCCCTTGGTGAGGACTGCAACGGAGCGTCGCCATTCTTGGCTGGCCTCGAAGATGGCCTGGAAGAACATTCTGCGAGCAGGGCACATCGAGATCTCAAACCGGGCGTATAAGTAAATGATAAATAAATCATGGACAATTCACAATAGAGAATGTACGAATTGAAGATCTCGGTACTTCGCGAGTGGCAGACTATTCAACGTGCGTGGGTCATAGACACATCTGAGGCAACCCCAAAATTGGAATTAGCGACAATAAGCACTTGCTCGCTTGAATTGTATGTATGAGTACCTAGAAATGGCACGAGAAGTCGCTCGCATGCATCACGTAATATGCACAATAGGAATGCTACAAGTACACATTGCTTAATGGCAGTACTAGAATCATTCCTTCACATTAAAGCATGGCTCAAACTATGAAGGTTTGTGAAGACCATATACTTAAGCATAGATTAAAACCCGATTCGTCAACAAGCTTGTTGGATATTGCTCCTTGCCATACCTATTTGCCATGTTTGCCTCAAAATGCAGCCAGCTATCCAATCGGGCGAAGCAATTAGGCAGCTGGACTTCACAGTTATTATGGGCGATTCGCCATGCATGATGGTGGGAAGCAGCATGCAAACGCCCAAGGGCCCACATATTTCCGACATTGTATGTACGACGCACAACAATAACCCTCAATTGTACGGGCACCAGATTGGCATACCCTGATGCTCTATGCTGCTTTTGTGTACGGTGGCAAATCACTGCAGCCGCATGCAACTTTGCTCAGATGCACCGGTAAAAAACAGGCCAAATGACACGGCCCTGACACGGTCTGCTCAAAATATAACTGTGTACTTTCGTCAAATGTGGTCTCAAAGCAACATAGTTAGTACACACGTTGACACAATTTCAATCCTGTACCCTCAAGCAACTGTGTAGATTACATAGTTTCTTAGGATGCACCGTTAAAACTGCGTCAATGTGTGTACTAATTGCGTAGTTTTGGGACCACATTTGCCGAAAGCACACATTTGGACTTTGAGCGGACCGTGTCAGGACTGTATCATCTGGCCTATTTTTTATTAGCGATGTGTGCATAAAACAAGACCGCTCTCTCATAGTTGAAGGTGAAATGCTGAGGATCGGGTGCATAGTTCGCTGGGCAATTCAGCACGCCCAAGCGCCCTTACCCATCTCCATTATGAGCGAATTCACTCGAGTAGATTGGCCTGAACTGAAAGGAGACAGAACCGCCAAGTCTTTCCGCGCTGCTAGCCTCCAAAGGCAGACCGAAACCGCCCGCGATGTCTCCACTGGCCGCTACATCAATTTTGTAGTTGCCGCCAGGCTCAAACGCAGCCACAAGACGCAGCTCCCCTTTGTTGGGGCGCGTCAATTCGAATTTCATCTGTGCCACGACGCCATTGATGGTCAGATTTCAAGGGCGTTCTGTGCTTTCATGTTTGAATGACGGTGATTTCGACTATTCGCGCCTCCCGTCGCCTGTCATCCCCTGTGCCGTGATGTATGCTATCATCGAATCCGGGAAGCACGGGAAAGCTTTCGTGATCCCTTGACTGCGCGACCAAAGTGACGCAGCATTAGCTCGTGCACGGAGCTATTCACGGGCCCATCTCGTGCTCATCGCCTGCTACAGAACATTCGAGGTAAAAGGCCCAACCTCTGCCAACGCGAATCACAGGTGAGGTCTGTCGCAGAGTGGAAATGGGGGGGGGCGGCGGGCTTACGGGCTCGCGCTCTTTTATACGCCGCGTTCGCATCAGGGGCTCGCCCAGAGCCGCTCCGCTGGATCGTCCGGTAGCAGCGGGGCCAGTCCAGGCTGGCCGCTGGGCCACTGGGCCAGGTGGGCCGCTCACGAGGCGCTGGGGTTTGAACCCAAGAGTAGTTACATGACCTCACGAACTCTTTTTCTCCTCGTGATATTCTCTCTCTTCGCTGCTTGGGACTCCCCCACAGGAACATTATGGCTCCATTGGACATACATGTTTCTTCTCCTCTTTGCTTGTTTTGGACCCTGCATCGGTTCTTGCTGGAAAAGGGTCCTTTTGACATCACATTTTGTGGGGGAGATCCTTAGTCTACATTTTCGTGTAATACATTGGAATTGAAGAAAAAAAGAACCCAGGAGTAGTTTATTCTTTACTTTAGGCAACGACTTTCGACCCTGTGCCAACTTGAAATTGGGAATTGCGAATGAATCTGGATGCCATGCACTCGCCAGAAAGTGTCAAACCCGCCATTAAGGATAAATGGAACATGCCATCCTAATTTCATGAATTCACGATGGCAACTGGTGCATCACAGTATTGTGATTGAAAGCATTGAACCGTGTGATACTCGTGAAAATGAGCTTTCGGGCCATTCCTCCTTCATCAGGTTTTGTACATTTTCTCCACCGAATCACCTCTTCTTCCCCTTGAGAAGTGGCTTCTAGGATGTTCTTCACCGATATGGCTCTCTTCAGATCGATCACTTCAACATTTGGGGCGAGGCCGTGAATTAGAGAGAGGGTCAACGTTCTTGACCTAGCAACACCATTCGTTGGTGAGTCTTGCGTAAGATGCACAGGGAAAGGCCTACAGACACGCACATACTCTGTACACATAGACATTACACTTACCTAATATCCATTTCATGATCATATACCCATGCCATTATGCAAGGCTCGGATAATTTTCTCAGCTCTCATCCAAACTCATCTTGTCTCGCTGGACTCATGGCCATCTCCGACGCTTCTCTGGAAAAGGCGGAACCAACAATCGAGAACCCGATCGTGAAATCGATCTTCGCAGGTGAGTATGTATACCGCACACATAGGTTGAACTTTCACAGCTATTTTGTGCCTGGCTGGACGTGGTCATGCCCGCAGTTGAGCGACCCAGTTATGTATCTATTCCATACATACGTGCAGCTATTGCGCTCTTGCCGCCGCCAAAGGTGGCGAACTGTCACCTTGAACGGCAACAACTGCAACGATACATCGTTGGAGCGGGTTGTACAGAATACTCTTGGTCACCAGGTGCGTCAATGCAGTGAAGATTTGCATATCGTCGGAAAGAATTGCATATCCAGGATATGGCCGTGTCCTTGAATATGGTGACCCAAATCCCAGGGCATGGCTGTCATGTCTCATGATATGCCCCCCCATCCTGGGATATGGCCATATCCTTGTCCATGTCCTCGCCATATCGTAGGATATGGGCGCCCGTATCCTGAGATATGGCCATAACGTCCTCCCTATCCTCGCCATATCCCAGAATATGGCGCCCATATCATAGCAAATATCCTGGATATGGGGCCCTCACATGCCCTATTCCACATCCGTGATATGCGACGTTTTGCCCAGGCTATTGTCAGCTCCACAGACAGTAATCAATTTTTAAAAATATGCTCACAATGATTGAGCATTATACCCAGCCTTAATCCCTAGAATTAGTCGATAAATGTGATATGGATGATCTTACATACTCATAAAACGTGTTTTTGAAGCCCCTCACTGCATTTGAATCATTTGGGTCTTCTTATGAGTTCACTCATCTAGTTAGCACATTCAACTGATTCAAGCTTGGTTAAAATTTTGGGAATTGTCTTCATCACGGCGCACTTGGTTTTCTGTTGACATTGCAACAGCATGAAACGTTTGATGGGTCCATGGTTGGAGATGCATGGGCAATGACCGCGCCAGGGTCGCGTTTACATTGGACACATAACGCGTGATTCTCATGCCCGGCGGGACCACTAAGGGGCGCTTCGATTCTTGCTAGCCGCCCAAGATGCACAGAAAGTGGCAAGCAACCAGTAGAGAAGCAGGAAAAAAGCGAGTTTGGTTATATGGGGTACCTGAACATTGCACGAGATGTGACATGAAGAAACCGGCACCGCCCATGATAAAAATGTACTTAAATTGACTTTGTTCCAGGCTTTATCAACAGCTGCCCGTCAAGCTAAGGGCGCCATTCCTGTGGTCAATTCCGTTATGACTTCCATTCCATCTATCTTATTAACTCACTCCATTCGGCATTTCTGCACTTGAGCAGACACCACTCCTGCCTCAAAACTCCTGTACGATCTCCAGTTTTCACAAATGGAGAGTTGAACACGTACGTCAGGAAAATTGACTGAAACGACTTTGAAGCGCCGTATCCTGTATTATCTGTGGAGCTCTCAAGCGTTTCAAATGACACCGCTATCCTATTGATACGCAAAAAGAAGCTTGAATGCAATTTTTCGTATATATCTCGGTGCATTTTGGGATGCGTAAGACATGCTTCCCTTCGCCTTTAAAAGTGGTGGTTCGGGATGAATTGTCACTAGGAGAGAGCCGTGCTTGGTGGTGTGGTATTGGATGAAGATGTGTCTCTATCCAAACGATAACTTGCTAGGAAAAGGATGGGAGTCCGCTGCAAAAGTTTGAGTGCTCATGAGAATGGCGTACAAGTGGTGGCCAAAAGACCAGGATACAACTTTACCAGTTCAGGAGCACCCGCATTGCAAATTCCCAAGGCTTGGAGGGCTTTGCATGCATATGAAGCTCAAAACATAGCCAATATTTAGGCAAACACGGGCAGTCGTTGAAATTCATAATATTGGAAATACTATTCAGAATACCAGAAGAGAAGGTACGCCCAAGTACGACAGCGATGATGCTCAACTCTTGAAAGGCTGAAGCAGTGCCTACTTTTACTCTACAACAAAGTTCTTATGAATTTTTGGGAAACGGGTAGTAACATACTGGAACAAGGCCAACAGAAAATGAGGGAAATTGAGAGCCTACTTTTTACTGGATAGTTGCATTTTGACAAGGCTATGGATGTCATGTAACGTGGTGATTGCGAATATAGTGAAGATGCACACGAATTTAAATCAACTAAGGTATCCAAATGTTGTGTCGAATTGAATATTTGATTCGATTTTGCAAAATTATAGCAATAATTGGTGATCGGCACGCATTCTGAGACGAAGGTAGCATATACAAGTTGTCACATTGCTTCAACGCAACCAAATTGTGCATACACATATTTCCCATCCCTAATTTGAAATATAATAAAAGTAATTTTGCATTTGGATACACTGGTGCGTTTGTGTCTATCTGTAGACATTTGGCATCTTGTACGCCGAAAGTATTGCGTCTGCCCTTTTATCCATTTTCATGGGCCCACCTCAATTCGCGAGGGCCCAGGAAGATCCTGAACCGGTGCATGCCCGCGATTGGCAGCTGCAGGTTGTTCCTCAACTTGCCGCTCACAGAACTGTACTGAAGACCCTTCGGAAGGACGAGGAAGTACCTGTTCCATGCTCAAAATTGACTGGAATCGATTGAAGCAATTCAAGGCCAATATCATGTCATGTTTTCTGAGTGTTACTGAACATTAAAAAAAGTTCCTGAACATTGAATGTTCCCGAACAAACTGAAGTTACGAAGGGAAGATCGTATGTACATTGCTATGAATTGGTTTAACATACGTAAGCATCGCTAAGTTTTACACAGTACAGAATCCTACTTTATTTGAATCCACTATATTCCACGCCACGCACCAAGGCGTACATTGCCATTGTGCCGTGAATAGCGTTCCACAATGTATAATATGGAATTGGGTTAGTTTGTGACAAGGCCACTACGATGCAATCCAAACGAAGCAAAAACAATCCGCGTCACGTGAACAGGTGAATCCAGTCATTGGGCTCTTTGCAGCATCATGCTTCAAAGTGCGGACGCAGTGAAACAAACACGCAAAGTGCCTGCGACTCCTTTTGACTAGTAAGCCAGCATAATAAATTGAAATTCGGTGTCCCGCAAAAACTGGCAAGGCTGTGAGCGGCCGGCACTGGCAGATCAACAAGTCGCTTTGCGAAATCCGTTCCGTATTTCAATCACGTCGACTTCATCCACGAATCTTTAGTTAGTACTTTAAAACGCGGACACGTAAATACGCAGCCACATTTTCCAAAAGCACGCGAAAACATGCAAAAATTCAGTTCAAACTTATTTGGCAATCTTCAGAAAACGTGCTATTGAATCGATGTTGTAATACTAAATTAGCTGAGTACATCTAACCGCCGAAACTTACTGCAAAAATTATTGCAATGCGTTTAGTCATTAGGTGAATTTTCTAATTTTAAGCAACCTCACAAATTTAAGAAGTTTGAATTCTACGGTGCAATTTTAAATTTATTTACTGCATCTCAGGTCGATATTGCTTCCGGTTTTGAATTGAATCAATGCAATTAGTTTACAACAATATTCCAGTTTTACTTAATCAAATGCAATCAAAAGCATTTTCCACGTAACTTCCTCTAGTTTTAAATTTGTATCCATATGTTCATGCATCCATGTATGCATCTTTCGAGTATCGGTATATGACGAGCATCGCTATCTGCCATCCTCGGAACCTCCCCAGATCGTGTGGTGCTGGAAGAGCGCCGCTGGTTTGCCCAAGGTTGAGAATACATGCCTCCAATATCTTTGCGGCCAACGTCAAAGTGTTTTGCTGAACTATGAACAGAAACAGCGGCCCTGCGGCCCTGCCCGCAGTTTACCCACCGCGAACCTGGGTCCCTTGGAGGTTTGTAAGATACATATCATTTCCGTACATAAAATTCATGAAGCTTTCGTACAGATCACGCACAGCATGTGGGTCGAAAAAATGAGAAAACCTAAAAAACAGAAACCCGGAAATGACCTTATTGGACTTCATAAGTTTCATGCCCGCAAATGCATGCTATGGAACAATTTTGGTTTCTTGGCAAGCGTCACCAAAGTTTTGGGACAACAGTTGTGGATTGCCTGGCTCTGCCACATCATAGCGCCTTACCATTCCAAAGCGACGCTATTTTGATGGGTGCGCAAAAGCGTGCTTCCGTTTTTGTGCGAGCGGAATGCAAAAGCAAGAATAACAGTCGTTTATTCTCACATCCACAGATATGCAGACTATAAAGTATTTCCGAGCTTAAACCATAAATATTTTCCGATGCTATGTCCAGGGCATGTACATCCTCAGAGCTTATGACGTGCAGTTACCTCACACTTTCACCCGCTTACTTTGTGGCTGTCTCTAACTCGCCGCCAGTGATGCGAGCCCTGATACAACGGCTTTCCTTCATTTCGTTGCACGCCGAAATGTTGACACCGAATTCGGTGGGCTCGTCGCCTTCCAGGACCACCTGCGTTCGCCACCAAACGTGGGGGCAATGAATGCAACGTCAATTTGTATGCGAATGCATTGAAATGAATGGAAATGAGATGGAATGGTCGGCAGTGGCCGCGAATTCGCCAAGGGCGGTGGGAAATGTTTTGGCTGGTACTGCGCTGCAAGTACTGTGAATGGCGGTGCATGGATAACTTTTAAAGTTTACACCATTTCGCCCATATGCTCTGATAACATGGGGGTTGGGATGTCCTATCAACGGCCATTGGTGTGTCCTGGTAATCCGTTGGCAGCCAGGCGAGTCCGAATCCTCCCAATTTATTAAAGACAAGTGCTCGCCAGATTTTGGACTTCCATGCTGTCAGCAGGCGTTCACCATGCATTCACTCACTCATTCTTGCCTATTCCTACGTGTCTCTGGTAAACAATGCTGGCTCTAAACCAAGCGTGGTCGAAGTTTCCACGTCAAATTGGTCGCCAAGAGTATATTTTTGAAGCAGCACCCCCCCTCTTCTTCCCCCCCCCCCTTTACCTTCGAAATACACTTGCATGAGGTTAATGCGTGTCATACTCTAACGCAACTTGCCCATATAAATCATCAGGGGCAGCGGCAATGGCCCACCTTAACGTTGCCTTGGAGCATCGATATGGAAACATAATGCGAGAAACCGACTTTGATGACACCTTTCAAGACGCAACAGAACGAAGATCTTTTGATATCCTCGTTGCCACGAGTTAGCAAAGATGCCAAGGAGCAAGCAGACGTGATAAGTCACAGGAGAAAGAACCGAGGCAGAAAGCAGGAACAGCTAGCACCGAAACACAGCACTCAGCATTCGAGAGTATTGCATGGAACCAAAATAATAAGAACTACGTGGCGAATTCGACATTACTCCCAAACACAGCAGTTTGGAGCATGTATATTCACAACTTTTCGGCAAATGGACACAATAAGTACTATTGCAATTGGGAATTCAGAAAGGTGGAATGGTCAGAACATCATTTGATATCATATGATTATCTTGCTATGTACATGGCATTAGCGATGCCATAAGATTTCAAATATATCCTCCAATATAATATTCATAATGTCCACTGATTATTGTGCAGTTTCAAGATATCATTACGCTGGCAATATAACCCATGTACGTACTATTGAATAGACCACAGTACATCAATGTATGCTACATGCTTTTGTGCATCGCGTTGCTCCAAAGAAGCGCTGTGCTACATTGCATCCGATAGCATGCAGAGTCAACATCACAAAAATGAATCAACACAACGAATTAGATTGGCATGCATATCTGCATCAATTAATCATGTATTTCAACAGACAAATATATACTTCCTCAATATGAATTTAAATGTCCGGAACTGAGCGTCAATGTGTAACATGAAGGTGATATAAAATTTCAATAGGACAGGCCAGGTCTCGAAATCCTGGGAACTATCATTATCTTAACTAAATGCGGTCATTCAGTTCACTTCATAGCCACCCAAAATGTGACGTCCTCTTGCCACTTCGGCTATCTATCGGTTGCATCTGCAATCAGCCCACATGTAACTCAAATCTGGCGAGCCGGAGGTCCACAAGTGCCGCCACCACGCTCAGTCTGAGCGACATTGGAATCTCTACACCTCCTGCACACCGGGGTCCGCGGGAAGGGTGGCCCATCCGAGATTCCATGTTTGACGGGTTCGGTGAGACCTTGAGAATTCTCGAGCTCTCGGCCTGAGTCACGAGGGCCCAAAGTACTGCCACCTACATGGCGCTTATCCTCATATTGCGACATGTTGGGCCAATGTATAGAGTCACGGGAAATGTCATGAGGGGGTTGCAGATTGTCGAGTGCGTGATGCAACTCGGCCTTCTAAGCAAATACGGACATATAAATGCGGACGGAGAAATAAATTATAAAAATAAGCGTCATGACATACAAGAATGATATGGAATTCAGTGCGGCGCCCTCACCGTCTGGGGGAACTTCTGGGACCTTTTGTCCAACCAAAGGTGACCAAAGGCCGTCGGTTAGATTTCGGGCTTGCGGGGAGTCAACTCTGGTGGAAGTTGACTGCAATGACGGCGTCCGTAGCACTAGTGGTTTCACATCCGTGAGGTTTACTTTCACACCTGCGCAAAATCAAAGATGAGATTACTGCAATCAGAATCGAAGTAGGTCACTAAGTGGCCATGATCAAATCTCCCTCGTGATCCTTCACCATGCATCATTACTAAATTGCAATGGTGAAGGATGCGGACATTCCATTGAGCAAGGCGTGACTAGAACTCGATGAGCAGCGGCCACTGCACTGCGTTCCCTTGAACCCGCTGTCTCCCCCGTCTTGCTTCACATGACCGGAGATTGAAATGAATTAATTAACGCTGCCTGAGGCATTTCCAACACAATAGGAAAAAAACAGGCCAGATGATATGGTCCTGACATAGTCTGCTCAAAATTCAACTGTATACTTTCGGCAAATGTGGTCCTAAAAGTGCACAGTAAGAACACACATTGACGCAGTTTCAACAGTGTGCCCTCAAACAACTGTGCAGACTACATGGTTTCCTAGGATGCACGGATAGAACCGTGTCAATGTGTGTACTAATTGCGTACCTTTGGGACCGCATTTGCCGAAAGTACACAGTTATATTTTGAGCAGACCGTGTCAGGACCATGTCATCTGGCCTCTTTTTTACTAGTGACACACAAACTCCTGCATACTCGTGATTGCGGCCTAATGTATAGTTTTGAGAGCGTGCAGAGCTAGCTGAGTTAGGAAATCGGATATTTCGGAGTTGAAGTGATATTTTGAGGTCTTGTATTGTGCTTGAGATGGACTTCGTTGATTTGCAAGATATTTGGAATAAATGCTCAAATATGGAGCTGCCGTCGGCCAGACAATTTGTATTACATACTGGCTTGGCGTGCCTCTCACAGCTTAAATTCTTGAGGGAGTAGCTTTCACAATCCAGAAAGACGTGATTTAGATTCTTTACATCATTGCCTCCATGTATATGTGGGATGTCTGTTGTATTACGCGCAAAGAAATGCAAAAATCAAGAACTGAGGGGAGATTCAACGGCGATTGAAAAGGGTAAAATGCGAAGAAATTCGCCCCGATTGCGGCTCACCGTCAAAGGTCGTCAGGTCGGCGTTCCAGGTGAGTTTGATGTCGTGATCGGGCCAGTACCCATCTGTCGGATCGAACCTAGCGATCGACGTCGTGACCCACCGGAATCTTCCAGGGATTTGTGGATCCATGCTGAATGGAAACTGCAAAGGAGGCGCGCATGACTCAAAACTTGGCCCGAAGCTGCGGGCTTATTGTGCCTCGCAAGTTGCCTATTAAGTGCATGGGAACCCCAAGCACCCACCAAGTTGCGAGCATGCACAGTGGCGTAATGGTCGCACATTGAATCGTTAAAATCGCAATAACCGGAACAAGAGTATTGTTGCGTGGGTTTGCGGTAGTATGGCATGTGCGTGCATTGCCTAGTACTTCCAGACGCACTAACAGAAATACTAGTACTATCAGAAGTAGCTGATAACATAAATTTCGAATGAAGCTCTATACTTTTAATTGGATTGGGAGATTCGGATGAAAGGTTGTGTTCATTGCAAAATATAATATTTTTGCTGCTGTACGGTATCCGACATTGCAGATTCAGAGGGTGCCTTCTTTGGACTTCTTGTATTTCAGAACTCCAAGAACCACGCCAAAATGTTGTAATATCGAAAGGAACGACCAGAAATTCACTTTGTTTGCAGTATTGTGTGACAACATTGAGGGACCTGCACTTCTATAAACTCCATCTTGGATGTTCAAGGCCAGGATTGTACTGTTGACGAGCCGATTGATTTTATGAGAGTGCACTGCACTCTCAGTTGTGCCATGGCATGTGGCGAAGACTAGGCTTGTTTTTTACGTTTACGTTTACGTTTCAACGTTTACGCTTTTGCGCAGAAAAACGTAAATTTGCGAAGGAGCTACATTTGCGGCTAGTTTTACCTTTATGCGGCTTGTTGAGACACCCAAATTACACCTGGTACGTGGTGCACAATGATCAGTCCTCCGCCATCTCCAGCACCCGAACACGGTGTCCAACTCACCGTCGGCAAGGCCAATGACCGCACGGAACGGAAGCTTTTCTACCTATTGCATCCTGTGTGACTGCCGCTTCCCAGACTCCCCAAATCTGTATGTATGTACTGTCCTTATGTAGACGGGGCTGTATCTACATGTATTTACACATTTTTGCGCATTTCTATGCGAAAAAACGTGAATACAATTCGCGTTTAAACGCAAATTTACGGCCATAAGCTTAAGTCCACGGCCTAAAATCCAAGCCCGGTGAAGATGATAGCCGATGGCAAGATGGTTTGGTGAGCGGGCGCTCAGCGAATATATCTGGACGTTGCGTACAGGCAATGGACGCAAACCTGCAGGCTGCAATCCTGTGCCTTAAAAAGTGAATCACCCACCGACACATTTGCAACGCGCTTCCAGGCTCCTGCTCACGATGCTTGTTCCAATCCAGAAATTGCCGAGAAGCGCACGTTTCTTGTTGTCATGTGTGTTGAATATGGTCTCCATAGTGTTAGCATCATGTTCAGTTTTCGTTCACAAATTCGTGTTACTTTCTTGCCTGGATGCAGGTTACCACAATACAACAGATTCAATCTGAATATCATGTTGGTTTATTGGAACATTATTGAACAAGTCAATTTATGCATCAACATTGAAAATTTTCTTCTGCACTAAATATTGAGCAACATGCTCAATATTGACCCCGTTCTTTCTGACCCCAAAAGGTAAATTTGAGCCGCAGGTGCGCATGTCGGATTGCTAAGAATGTTCCAGGCATAGTGAGCGTCCACAACAGTGTTTGGGGGACAGCCATTCACAAACAAAGGGGATTTTAAAGTCCTGGGCAGCGTGCGTTGCAGCCGCTTCACCCGGAACATGGCCAGTGGTTCGTCAAACTGCAAACGCCCACCCCCATTCCCACACCCACCTTTTCTTCCGGAAGTTTCTCGATCCCCAAATCTTCTCCTATGGCGATGACGGACCTGGAATAGGCCGCCTGGCGACAACAACGGGGGCGTTACCAGGAGGCCTGAATAAGGGCAGCCTCATTTGGATACGAATTCCGGGGTCGGCTGCAACGTTCATCCACTGACACTTCCAAGTATATCATTGCACTTGCCACCGCATAGTGCAAGCGCGGCCACTGCATCGAAGATTGATTCCTGAATGGAAATTAAAACACGAGGCAGGCACGCCGAAACGGCGAAGGGCACCGTCTGGGCTCAATGCGTGCAGGTTTTGCTGACGCGTGCGCTCGTGCCATTCCATGTATGGTATTTAAGCACTGGCGCAAAAAAGGCAGCGCACCTCCGCCACATAGTGTTTGTGCCGGGGTGCAGTGATCTAATCCAATCTCCACTGCTCTTGTAGCAATGGGGTGATTGCTTTGTGGACCATACTACAATTAATCATTCCGGATTCAGAGAATCTCCATGGCTCTTATGGCCGTGCATTACTCCATTTTGCGCAATTGCCTTAGCCCCATGTCTCCACTCAGCATTGCCACTCAAGCGATCGCAGAGGCAAGCGAAGAGGCTGCCTCAAACAGGCCAAAGGTGGCTCTTCCCACATTACCGAAGTCCGCGCTGGCAGTACTGGCGGTGGATGGAATCGGTTGGCTATGGTCTCTGGCGTGCACAATCCATTCGAGCTAACACATGAAAACACGTGACCGTTGTGTACGCCGCGCAAAGAAAGGCACGGTAGCGTAGTGGAGTGATGCAAGAAGACCACGCTGATCCCAGACACGTACGTGGAGGACGTTCCCCGGATTGGTGAGCCCTACAATCTGCCATGCAGGCTTTACATTTTGTGTTCTGCTGGGCCTTTCTGGAGGGGCGCCGTTGCACATTCGTGCGCCCCCGAACAAGGGCAAAACGTAGCGGTAGACGCGCTGCGGTAGATGCGTTTATGTCGCAATCCAGCTGCCTTAAGTCAGCCTGCAGAAGGACCCAAAGATTGCCTGTTGACATAGCCCTGGCGCTACACCAAAATACGGAAATTATGATCAATTTCCATGCTCTTTTCCCACAGTGACGAAACCGCACAGTCACCGCTTCCCTTTAGTTCCCATGGAGGGCACCAGCTGTTCGTTGTCGGAAGGGCGGGCATTCCCTTCCAACCCAATTGGCTCAAGCCACTCGCATCTATCCGCTTCCGTTATCTAAATAAATTGACGAATGGCGGTCACAAATGTTGCAAGTTCCCTTCCCGTCGCCTGCCCGCCCCCATGCGGGTCGGCTCACCGTCAGCGGCAGCGCACCCTCCACATGGATCACGCCCCCGCTGGTGAGGTCAGACGGCGTCGTGGCGACGATCTCCAGCGGCAGGTCGCCGGCCAGGAAACCTCCGCCTTCGGCGCCGTCCTGCAGCAGCTGCCGCGCCACGCGCTCCGACAGCGGCCGGCCACCCGTGAAATCCGCCGGACGTGTCAGCACCAGCACCATCAGCCAGACGAGCGCAGAGACCCCTGGCGACATGAGATCGCCGCTTCAATCCCGCTCTCGACATCGAGTAAACAGGGGGGTAGGGGGCAGCTGCGCCCTCGATGGAGTTTTCACGGCTCAACGGGGCGGCGGGGTGGGGGGCAGGGGGCGGGCGGGGGGCGGTGTGAGGTAGAGGGGGGTCTCTGTGCAAACAGGCCGGGGTGCAGGGAACCACCCTCTTGGATGATCCCGACCCACCAAGAGCAGGGCGTAAGCGGCTGGCGCGCGGACACCACCTCATGGTGCCTCCCCGTCGGCCAACAGGCCGCATGCCCGCGCAAATGGCGGGGCTCGACGCAGCCAATGTAGCCCACCTGGGAGCCACCCCCGCGCCCGCTCGGCGGCAAGCGGTCCCATCGCCCGCCACAGGCCGGGCAGATTCGGCCTGCAAAAGCCTTTGGATTCTTTGTCAAATCTGACGAAATGCAATCTCGCGGCAGCTAGGTCTTCGAAGGGGGCCGATGCCGGCAGCTCGTTCAGGGGCCCGCCGCTCCGCTTCGTTGCTGCTCGAGCCCCCAACGCGTATGGACAGGATGGGTTTGTCGATAGGTGGCGGAGGGGGGGGGGGACCTTTTGAGCTTGTGCACAGAGGAAGGTCAGTCTTGCAGGACGCGGACACAGCGGGTTTGGGCGCTCGGGTCAGCGTTTGAGTGAGGGCTGCATGGGGGGAGTTGGGCCGAAGCTGGGCGGCTAACCCCAGCGAGAGGGTGGGTGGACAGACAGGGCTGAATTCGGCGCCCAACTCCGTCAAAGCCGGAATCTGACGGCATCGAGACCGGCGAAGTGCGCGGGGAAGGAAGGAATGTGGTCTTATTGAGCGCACATTTAATTTGACGCAGACGAGACACTAATTTTTTCTCTCAGGCTGGTGGTGACGGCACTACGATTGAATTAATGAGTTTGGTGCGCTGACTTTATTGCTTGGCGTGGTTGGAATCTTGCCTTTTGAGCCTGATGATATCCGCAGTTGTTGACTGCCTTGGACAAGGGATTTGGATTTTTGTATTTGAAGGACTGGCCATGTGAAGAGTTTTCCTCACGGCTTGTGCTTTGGCGCCCTTTGTGGCAGTTTGTGCAAGCGTGTCCTTGCAATCTACGGTACCAAAACTGTAACTTAACGCCTCGCACGTCTCAATTCTGCAAACAAGCGTCAACACAAGACACACTGGCCATGTTACCCATCTCTAGAGATCTAGAGGTCATAATATCTAATGACCTGACATGTTTGGTGGCCTACGATGACAACAACACTACAACCCCCATGTCGGTGGAAATGTGTGCACAGATCCACAAGCGCCAATGCATCCCAAAATGCACCCAATGCTTGCTCAGATCCCAACCACACCCGTCATTTGCCCGGACGATCCAGTCTCGCACCTCGACCAACAGCCCAAGAGCCCAGGAAAGCTGTCTGATGGGAGGATCTGTAAACCCCGCTGGTAGAAAACACCGTTTTGCAATGTCGACACCGTGCCATGTGATGCAAAGTATGCAGTCACATTGCATCGAGCCCATTGCAATCACCGTGATGGCCCACAGCAGAACACAGAGCGGAAATGGCGCCGTAGTTGGCATCACCAAATTGTTTTCTGCCACTGCCTAGCAGCTCATCACAAATCCCTTATCCGCTGTGGCGACGTGCTCCTCAACAAGATGTCCAACTTCGGAGCTTCTTAGGGAGATTTAAAGGAGCCGTGTGGCGGTTGGAGCATGGTTGGGAAGCTGTCACATTCTCACGTCTGCCACGTCGTACAGTCACGTGGGAGGCTCAGGAGCGTTGTTTTGGACGCCCACCGTGAGCTACAAGCATACTTTTTTGTGGTAGTGGATCACTGCGCAGATTGCGTGAACGAGAGCCACTGCGAATTCGCCAAGAACTGCCGTTTTCAGCAAAGGGACTGGAGATGACGCGACGGGGTCGTGCCAATGCGCGTGACTGAGAGCCCAATAGACACCAGCGCAAAATGCTGGTATCAAGAAGGCTCTAGGTCAGTACACACCAGCAAATTACATAAAGGCCTGCAGTTTGTGAGCAAGTAGATTTCTACCTACACGGAACTACGTGTGATTTATGTAGTAACGTGCAAATGCGCTCCCCATTACCCGCCTGCTGCAACTTCCTTGTCGTCATCAGCGGTGGCGAGGAGTGGCGATGCTGTTCCTGGCGCGGTTTGCAGCATATCCTTCCCCCTCACGCACCAACCCGAATACCCAGAGAGAAATTTTCGGCGTTTACGAGGGCCCCGTCAGGTGGTCCGCGAGAGAAGAGCTGTCACAGGGATCGCTCTGTGGCAGGCAGCTCGTTCGCCTCAAAGGCAAATAGGGCGCATATGGCATGATTTCCAGTGGTTGCTAGCCGTAGGTTACCAGCCCTCCGTCGACCTTGGGACATCGGGTCCGTGACTGGGTAGCAAACTCAATTGGACACCGAGCGGTCCCCCGTGTGACCCATTTAAGGGTCTTCGCCCCTTGTCCTTCCTATCGGTTCTCTGCGTACTTTTTCCGTATGCAGCGCTCTGCTAATTTTCCGCCTCCTCATTCGCTGTTTTAGCACGTACCCTATGTTTTGCATGTTTCATGCTCATTACAGTAGCCGCGCAGCCGCAGCCATGCTCGTCGGCGCGGCAGCATTGCTCGAAATACTCCGCTAATGTTGTATATGTGCATTGGCACAGGCGCAGGGCGATTGACAAAGAATCCCTCTTGTCTCTTGCTGGGCCCGCCGGGGGGAATGCGCCAAGGAAAGTTCCTGCAGTCCAAGCTGCTGAACGCGGGGCATAGAAAGAAGCAACGCATTACTCCGTTAATAGAAATGTCCTTTTAGGAGGAGCATATACTGTGATGTGGAGCATCGCCATTGTGTAGGACGCATTTCATCATTTACTCAATGCCTCTCGGAATTTTGTGTCGTACTGTTTCAGGGAGGGGCTAGTTTGGAGGAAGCCTGGCGGTGTCTGCAAGTTTTGCTTGCACCAAATTCAATTTTTGAACCCCACAACTGCTCATTGACGGGAAAACCTTATCCTCAGATTTCCACCCGTTCAATGAGAAAGAGACATGCAATGGACATTGACAAAGGATTAAATTGAACAACGAGCACTGCAATGAACATTGGCAAAGGATGAGGGGACACGACTGGGTTTTTGGCACACATGCGACTGCGCCATGGCAATCTACAGAAGGTAAGAACCACTCATATCCTCCGTCAAAAGTCAATGGCGAATAGCGGGATGCGACTTGGATGCCTTTGCATCATGTCTCCACAAACGCGCCGCATGCGTCCCCGCTGAAGCCCTCGAAGCAAAGGCAGGCCCCCTTGTCCAAGTCGCACAGCCCGTTGTTGTTGCAGTCCTGGGGACAGGCCTTGGGCGTCCGAGCGGCCCCCAGGGGCACAGCCTCGCAGCCCTCTCCGTCACACACTTCAAAGCTCCCGGCGGGGCTTAGGCCCATCAGCTCTGGCTGGGAGTTGACGAAGGCGGAGGTGGGAGGCAGGCCGAAGACGCCAGGTGTGGATGCCACGGCTCGTACGCGCATCACATGGGTGCCTGCGCTCAGACGATTGTAACGGAAGGTGACGACAGAGGGCTGCGTCTCCTGCGAGGGGCACGGACGGGCAGGTTTTAGAATGAAGTACGTATGTACTTGCTGCATTCATTGAAAAATGACGGTTCACTGCCCATTCACCCGTCAGGGTGCCTCGCTGGGATGACTCGGGGTGTGAGAATGGCAGCAGCAACTGAGTGGCGACCCCTTCTGATTGCCCCAGTGCACACAAGGAATTCTCAAGCGCGGTAGTTCTGCACATAAAGAGGGCAGCGGAGTTTGAATGTGGCCCACCTGGTCGGGGCAATTAAAGTACGCAAAGAATCTCAAGGCTCCAAAGAACGGGAGCGCGCAAGATCCGAACGAGTCGCCTTCAATGTTGGGATCAACGGGCTCCAAGCCGCCGGGCATCAGGATACGGACAGTGGTGGCGTCCAGGGCGTCCGGCGTCGTTATCTGCAGAACATGACAGCCGCACATCATCAGGGAGAGTACACGCTGTTCAACCTAATGGTAAGCCGGTGATCACGAAGTGCCGTTTCAAGTTTGGCAGCAAAACTATGGTGTACATTTACAGGAATCTGGAAGCGACAAAACCCGCTGTGTCTAGGACTCCCAATAAGGCAGTCACTGAGAGATTCTACTCCTGTACCTTGTTGACGCAGTGCATTGCGAATCGAAATACAAAACATAGAATTCAGAATTAATAAAAATGCATAAAAACTATCGAAAGTTCCACATGGAGCAATGAAGGATAGCAATTGCACAGAAGCAAACAGCAAAGAAACCATGCGCCACCTGTAAAGCTTCAACCCAAAGACTAAAGCCAGCTTGTTAAACCAGATGATAAGCAGCCAATCAACAGGCAGATGTTCGACTTGGATTTCAAGCGAGCACTACCTGGATGGTGACGATGACGATTGATCCAAGAGGAACTGTCGACAGTGACGTGCCCATCGGCTTATCAAACTCCGACGACGAGTCAATCAGCTGAATAGCCTGCTCCACGTAGATTCCCCTGTACGTTGGGAATGGCAGCGGCTCCGCAGGAACGAAGTTGAGCAGCGCAGCAATGGTGACTTCACCGCTTCCCTCCACTGAGAATTGCAGGGGATCTGGGGGTTGACTCAGAACAGACCAAGGTGTTCCCGCAACCACCATGGGAGATTGAGGCGACGTGAATTTGGCCTGTCAACAGCATACAAATTAGGCCATCAAGACTAACAATTTGCACTGAAACCAACAACTCACAAGTTTGTTAGGTAAACGCACGGAGCCCTGGGCATTTTGTGCTGTTCCACTTAATAGGAGAATGCTTGCTTAAATGTTGGCAACTGCAGTCAACACAGACTTGTCTGGAACCAAGCCTTACTTGCACCAGCTGAGCATCTCCACTCATGACCACCAGCTCGAGGTCTGGGTCTGCAGAGCCCCTCGCCAAATCGTATTCTCCAAGGGTCACCATCGCCACCAACTTTTCAATGTAATCCGGAAAGTATGCATATTGGCCCGCAGGTGGGCTGGCGACGTAATTGGCCAGCTTCTCTCTGAATGGGCCCACGGCCTCCCCCGCACGAGTCATTGCAAGCAGCACAAGTGCATTGCCCCTCAATCCTGCAAGCAAGTCCAGTTTCTTTTCATTCCACTTGTGAACCTCTTCACAACTGGCAGGGTTTCGGTATCAGAGAACAGGCCATCTATGTTAGACGACTGGGCAATTGATTTCAGAGACAGGCAAGCTCTCAGCACCGCACAGCAAACCGGCCCAGACCCAATACCAGATCACAGACCTGGTTTTCTGTTACAACCACAGCGATGAAGGAGTCGAAAGATGAAAATGCAGGCCGCTTGTGTCATGCCCTATTTGTGATGTCGGCGACAGGAGAAAGAATAGGACAAGGCAAACAAGGGGCCGTCACATCGTCTGGGACTACATTTTCATTGACATGGATGCTTGAGAATTATCAGTCTCCATCACTCATTTCAAGTGCATGGACAGGTCTCTATTGCTCAGTGCCCTTGAAGATTGATACCTTCTTACAACAATACCCTGTTACACAGTTTATTGCCATTGTCTCGCAAGGAAGGTGTACCATTGGCAAAGGGTAGGCAATCAACATACAGTCGCCCCCCTGAGTACATGCAGCGTTGCTATATCTGCTGCTCTGTGTTGCGTGCTTTCACTGGCCCCCTCAGACTTCTGCATCATCTTTTGCAGCATGGGTGAGACAAAACACATGTCTTTCTTTGTTCAGAAGGTCTACGCCTATTGACTTGAGATTTTCGCGCTTGCTCCACAGAACCCTTGACTTGGATGATTCAGCTGTGTTGTTGTGCCCATCTATTCAGATAGTCACCTATCGGAGTAGCACACCCATCGCATGCAGCAATGTATGCAGTTCTTCCACCAACTCTGAAGTTCGAGGTCCACTCGTCGATGGCCTGGGCGACCAATTTGTTCCCTGCTTCACTCGGACTGCCCAGATGAATCATAGCAACACAGGCTTTGCTTTCCACACCCAGTATGCCAAACTCCCTATCCAACCGCTCCATGGAAACATCATCAACGATTTGTGGCGGTGTGTCTTCGGGAGGTGTCCAATCCTTGCCAAGGGCCAGTCTGCATCAAAGACTGAATGATGATGAGCCTTTGATGAATTGTGGAGCATTGGATTACATTCTGGTGAATATTTGACACTGCTACCGTTAACACATCACCACAGGGCATAACACACAAGTGATTTTTAGGCTCATTTTTGCCTTGCTGTTACATTACACCCTCTGGTTGGGTTCATTTCTTGATTTGTCATTTTTTGTTGCTGGAGTGTACAATAGCGTGGTCTCGCACTTGCAGGATGGTCTTGCAGTGAATGTTGTTTGTTGTACAACAATACAAACACTACTTGCTGCCCGAGAAGTGGATCTCAATTTCAATATACATACAATATCAATATATACACAATAGCAGTTCTCCAGTTTGTTCAGTTTCGTCTTGATCAACCCTGACATTGATCTGTTGTGCACTGCACGATGGTGATGGATCTAGGGGAACTAGAGTGCACGCAAATGCAGGGTTCAAACCCTAAAACATCACAGTGGTGAAAGGCACAGTGCCATATTCTATATGGACACTAATAGACAGGGATGCAACCTCCAGCTGCATCCAATGTATTTGATGCAAGTATGCCATTCAAAAGAAGAGTTGATTATGCAAGTACTGGGCTACATGTTCACCTAGCGAGTGCAACTGTTGACAAACTAATGGGTCTTGGATATCGCTGGGATCGTGATTCCTGAGCATCGGTGATAAGCTGAGTCGCCAATGCAGGTCTCCAATACTCGTCAGACAGCTCTCTGAGAACTTTTGCACCCTGCAGAAATACCTGTGAAGGCAACCAGGACAAAATCAACGAGGTAAGCAGACAGGAACACATATGCAAACAGCTGGAAAGAAAGTGGACACCAAAACAGAAGGGGAAACTCCATGCAGGATACTGAAGACAAAACAATGTCGAGCTGTTCATGAGGGCAATGCTGGGACTGCCAGTTTCAGAAACAAAGATGATGTTCTGCCTCTCAACCACAGTCTCAAAGCAGCTTTCCTTCACAAGCTGCGAACCCCAATATGGGTATGCTCACTGGCAGCTTACTGGCCACCACTGCCAACAAAAGCCTCACAGGTGAGCCCAAAGACCTGATCCTGAAACAAGCGGCACAATACGAGCCTTCATGACAAGTAATTTACTACAAAGATATTCTTCAACATCAGCCATGCACGGTTTTTCGTTTTTAAAATTTTCAAAATAAAAGACATCTACAGAACAGGCCTAAGTACATGTCTAATTGCCATAGAATCTTAGCTCAATTATTGCAGATTCCATACTGGTGCAAAGCGCGTGCAATTTACCTCTTGATTAGTACTTTGCAACCGGTCCTGCAGGGTGTCCAGCAGCCACACACCATGGACATTGAGGTAGATGCTGGCAGAATTTAGTGGTCCCATTCTGGAGCGAAAAGGAGGGCAGGCGATCCACCACCTAAGCCCGAATTCAGAATGTGTCAAGCTGCCAACAGCAAGATTATCCAGTGCCAGAGAGAAGTTCGCTTCTGAGGTGGCAAGCAGTGCCTGAGTTGTGCTATCCTGCTCTTTGTCGTCGTCGGGGGTGTAAAGGCTGTACATCTGCAGCGCTGCTGGGACGATGGTGTGGACAAGTTCAAGGGAGCCATCGTGTGGGCAGGTATGACTGCAGCAGAGAGCAAACAATGCCTGTATCAAGCAATGCGTCAGGCAGCCAGAAGCATGCTGTGCCTTGGAACACCGATCTCCAGCTGATGAGCTGCAACTCTGCCATGCTCTCTGTACAATTTAACGATAAGCAAAGTTGCTGCACGGAAGTAAAAAGTGTGAGACAAGCGTATGCTATGGGGGCAATTATTTCTGTGTCTTCTGTGAACACACTGCGTTCTCTGCTCAATTCACCTGAAAAACCAGAATCTCCATCCAATGCACTGATGATGTACAGCTTTGCAACATCAGACAGTCCATGTATGTGCTAGACACATTTGATCATGCCTGTGTTCATAGTACAGCCCAAGCAGCATTTGCCCCAAATATGTTGGCCATCAATAGTTCATTGCAGAAATAACAACGATCAAGGCACAATCAACGTGACCTGGAGTCATAACACAAATGAGGATCTGTGCTCGAAGCATACTTGACATTGGCTTCCATGATCTGCCGCGCATTGGCAAGAACTGCTGGCAAACGCCCCACTCCCGCCTGAAGTTCAATGCCACCTGTGCCAGGCAGCGCAGCTGGAAGATCTAGCCCTTCCACGGCAGTCACTGTTTTTTTTTCTGCTGCCTGAAGTGCAAAGGATGTTGCAACAGTGACAGCATCCTGGAGCCCGAGCACAGGCACCACCAGCTTTAAAGCATCACCAGAGCCTGAGCCATCGCCTAAGGAGCCAGAGCAAAGCAAACGATAAGCAGCACATTTAGTGGAGCTCACCATTGCAACAGTGGCTGCTGCAGCTGCCTGTGAGGACAATACTATGAGAGCATGCCTGCGATGCAGCTCTTTCCTTTCTTGTCAACTTTGAGTGCACAGTGGCATATTGCCAATTCTACACATGAATAGCTAGGCCAGGACCCATGCTCTACTGACAACAAGTACACGGCATTGGCTCATACAAGTGAATAGGTATACCAGCTACCACTGCCTTGTGCCTGCAAGACTTCTATATTGCTCCCTCTGAACAACTGCAAGGAGGCATCATCATTCCAGGACAAATCCCACGTCCACACAACATGCAGTTGATGCTGCAGTCCTGTTGCCCAAATCGTACCCTCTGCAATGCGCAACTAAAGCGCAACCAAAAGCCCTCCAGTTCCAGCAAACGACTGCAGCATCAATACACCTTCCATCCACACCTGCACTTATGATGAACATCGCATCTCCCAAAGCCTCAGCCTTCAATCCAAAACGAACCTCCGCCTGACCATCTGCATCTGTCACGATCTGCCTCTCAGATTCCACCGTCAGTGACAGCAGATCCTGGGAGTCCTCCTCAATTTCTAGGTCCACAGTGATGGGCACATCTGAAACAGTTCCTCCTGAAATCGTGACGATGACGCCTGCCTCAAAGGTGTCTCCTACCCTGACGATCCGAGGTGCAGAAGGTGTAAGTGACAGCTTCCTCCGCACGATGAGCTCCCTTTCCACACTGCCAAAGCGAGCTTTATCTGAGAATATGCACAGCATCAGGGTGCTCAGTGGCAGCCAGACAGCACAAACTTGCGAAAGCCCATTGCTCTGCTTCTGAGCACTGGGAATAAGGTCAGACGCGCGTTCTTGCCATGGCCACAAAAAAATTTCAAGGGTTGGGGCCAGGATATTGCACCTGGAGGTAAGACTAAATAGACTGGCCAGGGAACATCACCAGTTGGTGCATCACCAGCACAACCCAGTGAATCCAGAGGTGCCCCAAGCCACTGATATGTTTTCTGCACATGAATACCAACGCACCACTTTCTACAAGGGCAGGAGTCCCATCATGAAAAGAATGCTGGACAGGAGGAGGTGGGTGACCCTTGTGTGAGTTCTGTTGAACCTGTTGTCAAAAACGATGCCAAAGCCATGGTGCTTTAGAAGTCAATTAAGGGTATCACGTCAACCGGCTTAGATTTAGTTTGCCACCAGGACAAATCACGGATCCACACAAGGACACTGCTTTGCAATTTCCAAATCTCAAAAATGATGCAACATTTTAGTGTCGGTAAGGGTGGTGTCTGTCATGATAAGTTGTCCATTCTTCAAAATGCAACATTCACACCCCACCTGTGGCAGCATAAGCCCTGACAACAAAGGTGCCAAGGTTGTCTGGAGCAGTGAAGTTCACGCCTGCCGACCAATCTCCTGTTGCATTGACAGTGACAAAAAGAGGAGTGGCCACAAACTGTGCCTGGTTACGAAGAGTTGGCCCGATGTCACCTTGGGAATCTGCGGACTCAGCTGCAGGACTACTGCTCTTTCCAACTGGTTCACTGGACAGTGGGAACCCAGATAACGACAGTGGCATCACGCCTGTTGATACCACTGTTGATGCCACTTGGATGCAGTTGTAGTCATAGTTGTAGTCGTAGTCATGGTATCCATTGGGCACAGAACCAGGTGCTACAAGCTGCACACGGAGGTCAAAGTGTGTGTCATATGTGGTGTTTGCAAAGTCCCAGGTTGGGCCAGATTTGAATCTTGATAGCATTCCTTTGAGCCTATTAACCTTTGTGAGACAAACAATCTGCTGGTTGGCGGCTGCAAAGGGTGCACTGTAAAGAAAATTCAGCAATACTTCAAATTTCCATATGTTGAAATCTTGCTGCAAGTCAGTGGCACATTGCAGTGTGTGGTGATCTGTTGACCAGCAGCATGCTGGCAAAACGCCACTTGCCCCATACACCTCAAACACAACAACAAGTCAGTCAATTTCATGAGGGTGCAACAGCGTGTTGATACACTTGCAAAGCAGCATTACAATGTGACCTATTTTGCTTTGTGCTTGGATTACCACAATCTCCATGTGTATATAAGAGCTGTCATACAGTGCACTCAAGCTGTGCTGCAATTCAGCCCCAAGTCCACCACTACATCCTCTATCCTGCTGTAGTTCCTATTGAATGGCCACACTCAGCAGCTCACCTCGCTGTCTATTCCGGCCCACGGGTTCTTCTCTTGCTCCCTTACAAACTTTTCAACAAGCCCCGTGATGGCCCCAGGCGCATGCAGGAAGCTGGAAGACGACGCCACGCCGAATCTGAGCGCCAGGCTGAACACATAGTCTGCAGCGACGTCCCTGAGCTCATGCGGCACCAGCTCCAGGACAGCCTTGTCGATGGCCATCACTGTGAATTCCACTGCCTCATCGGCTTTCAGAGTACAGGTCTCATTTTCGTGTGGCGACCTGCAGCCCTTGATGGTAACCTCCACAGTGGTGGACTCTTGGGGCCTGAGGACTGGAGTATCTTCGTTTACTGGAATAGTAAGATCTGGCAACCACAGCTGGACATCCACACGCAGGTCCTAGTGACACACCACGCCACATGCGCTCAGGCAAATCCAGGTTGCCTGGGGTATTCCCAGTCTCATTTCGGCCTTGAACAGTGAATATCCAAATGAGGACACCTGGAGCTACCATTGTTTGCTTGGATATCTAGGTACCTAAAAACAGTGTCTTCAAGCGGAAAGCAAAAGACTCCAGCCTTGCCATTCTGCAGGCATGTTGTGCATGTGCCACAGTGCATCGCCTTGATCCTGCTTGGTTATGGGCACCTCATCCAGTCATGGTGTGTGAGTCATGGATGCACATCCTAGGAGAATGCCAATGCTAAATGCAAATGTGCACGAAAGTTCCCAACACATCACTAACAGACGACCCAATGGACACCCATTTGTTCCACAGCCATTTATTCTAGCTTTCTGCACTGCAGTTGCCTCCAAAAATCCTCCATATGGGCCCAAGGAAGGACTGTAACCATCACAACCACACGAAAACCAACAGAGTGACAGTAGCAAGCTTGCTACACTTAAGTGTCTTTGCAGAGTTTCACATCATGACAGCGCAAAAGCCCAAGGAGAGACCAGGCATCTTCCACCATAGCTGCCTGGTAGCAAGGATCGCCCTTTACCACCCTTCAACAAAAGTATTGACAGGATTGGGATGCCTTTGCAGCTTGTCAAAGTGCATCAATAGCTCACCTGCTCAACAACGATCCTTGCTCTCAGTGTCTGCGTCTGTGGCATGTCTGGATCGTAGAATGTTGTGGTTGGAATTCCAACAGGGTTAGAAGTGCCTGTTTCTTGCCTGGGAATATTGACATGGACAACAACGGAGCAACTGGCAGCACACTCTGGTCCAATGGGAACCGACACCGTCGCAAGCTGCTTGTCAGGCAAGGAAATCACCTGTGATATGCACACAACAAGTACCAAAACGTTCAAACCGGATCACCCCTAGACAACACGCAGCTTATGTCATCTGAGCCTGCCTCCTCCAGTCTGCGGGCTTCAGAATTTTCATCCTGTGACCTCTTTCTTACCACAATGGTGGCACTCAGGTTTGTTGAGTAGGGCAAGGGCACAAAACCATGCTGGGAACAAACATTTGTGAATTGGAACAGCGACTGGGGTCACATACCAGGTGCAAGTGTTGTTGCTTTAATGTTTTCTGATGACTGCAATCTATGAAGATTTGCAACTCTTGACAGCAGGTTAGCAGGTTATGAACATAGACCCAGCCACACACATTTTCAGCCACACATCAGCACAGTGCATCGCATTTTGGGTTGACAAATGCTATCCTGCACAGAATTGTTCTAGGATGGGCTCACTACCTCACCTCTTTCTTCAAGCCCAAGCTGCTTCCCCACACCACAAGTGCATGAGCATTGGTGTAAGGATTTTCGACAAAGTGCTCCACAGTGTCGCCCAATTTGGCGTCTCCCTCCTCTCCCACTCTGAGGAGCTTCATGCCGATGAAAGCATTCCAGGGCCTGAGCAGCATGGCCAGAATGAGATTGGAAAAGGAGATAATACCCAAGCATGTGGCTGTTTCTCTGTGGCCATCAATGGATGTCAGCTTGCCCATCTGTGTTTCACTTTTGACAGAACCCCCAGCTTCACATTTCGGTCTCAGTTACTTCTGATCTGCTGGTTACCTCTTTTCCCACTGCGTCTGGTTCTTGCCTAAAAAGGTCCTGAAGCACGCCAGGTTGTCTTCGTCGTCTGTGACACATGACTCCAGAGCGTAGTTTCCCACGCTGCCCAGCTTGAACCTGCAGTTTTTGTAGCCTCCGGCCCGATCCCCTGCACCCACAGGTCACAAAATGTGAGCACTGGCGACTGAGGCGAACACCTCTCCTTCCAGTCACAACCAATAGGGAAATGGTGCATGCTGGTGCCAGTGGATCGTTTCTCCCATTCGTTTGAGCACGTGGTTGAAGTCTTGGGGCATTGTGTTTGCCTGTTGGTTCCAAGACACCCTCATCATCTTCAAAATCTAGTGCAAATTCTCGAGAATGGTTGCAGAAGGAGACGCCCATTATGAGGCATTGTTCGTCACTGTCAGAGGCACGCTTATTGAATTCCCCCTGTTCGTGACAACAGCAGGATAAGAGAGCCGAACCTGGCAGGACGTTTGGCCCCGGCACAATGTTCTCGCCGGACGTTGCCTTTGATCTAGGCAATCAATCGTCGTCTTGGGGCTGGAGCAGCTGCAAGGGCGCGTTGTCCCCACAGCCTCAAAGGGAACCGCGAAAATTACTTAAAGCGTGCTCATGCGTCAGCGGATCGCCTTAAACTTATTGGTCCGCACAGAAGGGCCAGATATCGCGCAGGCGTGGCCAACGCCAACCAGCCGCTGCCAAGTTTCCTGTGATTATCTTCCAACAACATGCTCCACACATGAGGCAATGCACATTTAGGGAGTTCATGGCACCTTCGGCGGCCGGAGCAGCATTGGATTGCTGTCGGCCGTTGGGACCGGGCTTCCTGAACGGGCCGGTGATGCCATCCCCGCCGGGGGCTGTGAGCCTGCGGAGGAGGTCTGCGGAGGAGGGCCGGGGGTGGGGGTGGGGGTTGGGGGGTTTGGCAAGCGATCACAGCCCATTTTGTGGATTCGATAGATCGTTTTTCCAGCGCTTTTTTTAAGGGCTTTTCAGGTAGTTTATTTATTTTATGTGTTCGGGTTTCCTTGGGGATTTCATTATTCTCATATATTATTTTCAGGTTGTGTATGTTTCTCAGATTTTTTAGGATTTCTTTGCAACTTTTAAGGGTTTTTAAGGGCTGGGGGAGTTTTAGGGGTTTTATTTTGCTTGTGGGAAGGCATAGATGCATGTCAGGTTTTCGGGCGATGCACTGGTATCGCCAGTTGCAATGGCCAGATTTGGGGTAGTGGCTGGTTGAACAGGACACAAAGGTGACATTCTTGGCGTCGCTCAGCTGGGTTCAAACCAGTGGGCTGCGTTCCGTTCCTGTGATCTTTGACCCTCGCGTCCATCCCAGGGTTGCCGATGGCGGTCGTTGTCCCGCAACCCTGCCTACCTTCACCCGTGGCCAGCCCATTGATGAAGCATGTACGAAGTGCCGCTGTTGCGTGGAGGTGACAAAGTGTGCTGTGGACAATCGCCCAGCAGCGAGTGGTGGTCGGTGCACTGTTCCAACCGCTGGCTTTCAATCTGGTCTAGGCTGGGCCAGGGCCGCGAGGCGCAATTGACTATGAGCACCATAAGCTGAGCACCGCAAAGCGCCAGGATCTGGACCCAAAGCCCTGAAAGTTTTTGCCCAAGCACCGGGTCTGCGTCTGTCAGGGCTTAGCGAGCCAAGGCCAGATGCAAATTCGGACACCCGATGCATGCGCATGAACAGTTAATTCCAAAATGCAACCAAGCTGCAAGTTATCGAAAATTGAACGTTGAACTATATTTCACCCAATTCTGTGGTGCCTTTGTCTTTTCTTTGATTTTGTGCTTGTACTCTTTTTGTCGTAACTTCCTTCGCGTTTAGGTCACCCCATGCCATCGTTGCTAATGACCTTGCAGTATCAGTAAGATTTACAGAGTTGATATGACTGCGCTGCGCAGAATGGGAGCGTTGAGAGGGCCACTCCCAACGAATCCGAGCTGTAAACTACTGGAAGGAAAATTCAGGCAAATGGATGTATTGCCAAACTATTTGTACAATACAAGGTCCCTTTACATGCTTACACCAGTGCACAGTATCACCAGGGCATAGTTTTCTGTGCTGCCAAATAAATACTTCCTCCGTCCAAGATTAATTGTCCACTATGACTTTGTTGCCCTACATCTCCATCAGAGATACTTCATTTTTCAATGAAATTTCTGCCAATGGTACGCCTATGTTTCGGGAATATACGGTCAAAATTTCAGGTCAATCCGTTTAGTATTGAGGATTTGGCAGCACTTTGTAGTAGGGTCCTCCCGCCAGAAACCCACCCGTTTTTCAACAAAGTCACCGAAACAACCGTTTTCGCGATGGGGAGGAGCACGACTCTGCGGCGGCCAAACAAGACCGCCCGTGCAAAACTATCCATGCCGTTTGGACAGAAGCTTGGAGGGGTCCCTGCGAACAAGCAAAGCGGCAGAAAACGTGTCTTGGTGGGCTTGATCGTGGAAGTCGCCGTGGCTTCGCTGACCTAATTCGAGATCGATTGGCCAGTTCGGGGTTGCATTCCCGGCCCAGATTTCTGGGCCGTGACCTTTCGAACTCCATCGCTGCTGTGAGAGATATCGCGCAAGGCCTCCCAAGCCCCTTGAAGAGGTGCGAAGGAATGTGATGGCCATCACCCTAATCTATGGCGGACGATTGGGGGAATGGCTTGGATTGGGGGATGGCAAAGTCGACTCTTGCCGCGACAATTGAAAAGGTGGAACGCGATGCGAACGGTCAGATAGATCATTTTTTGTCTCTCTGACAAGTTGAGACTATGCAGATTGGGAAGGGTTGCGGACTGCACGTACAAGTTGGCCGGTAGTGCCAATTTCGGGAGTGTGCGCCCAGCCACACACGAAGGCCTCGATTCAAAGATCAATCGAGGTGCTATGTTAGAGAAAAGTTATAGCACAGCCTTAGAAAGATAGCACACTCAGAGCCCAAGCTTGAGCGTGCTGGGCGTTTGCCTTTTCCGCTTGTGGCAAGTTCTTGCATCGGAGATCTGGGAGGGCAGCGATTTCTGCCATCATCGATGCTGTGACAACGGGCTTATTCGATGGGGATCCAAACACAGTGGGGCGTGTTTGGCAAGGGCTAAACCACGAGAGGGACGCTGCCCTTCGCTGCGATGGCAAACACAACTTTGGTTTGGCATGCCGGGGGGGGGAACGACCCAGAACCACGTGGATCTCCAACGAACGCCAAATCAGAATGCACAGTTTTGGGCCAAATCTTAAGCAATTTCAGGGGGCCATCAAAGGTAGTGGGGTTAGGTATTTTTCACAAAAATTGGTAGTCAAGGGTTTTGGGACCCAATCTTTTCGATTCTGACTTTTATTTGTACTTTTGAAGCGGTTTAGGTAACGAAATTTATCTTTTAAATAGAGGACAATTATTCTTGGACGGAGGAAGTAGAATTTGGCCACGAAAGGGCGTTTGGAGCCGCTTGGTATCAGAGGTGCCAAACCTGTCAGCGGAGACGAAGCGTTCCTTGTCCTTCCGCCCAGGGTCGAGCTGTATTGATTCCAAAACAATATTCAGGAATAAATACCATTCAACCTGCGGCCCTGGAACATTATGGAAAGGATTCTGGATACACGCGGTTATTGTCACGGGATATGGTGCCGCGCTAGCACCTGGTAGTTTATTCAACTAGACATTCTCAGCAGCTTGCCATGGCTGAAACAGCCAAGCGCTGCTCAAAATGGTGGAATCATTGCTGGTGACATCCAAAGGCGTGCTGCTGTTCACAGATCCCACCTGATAAAACTTGGCACGAACCCACAACCTCTCCCTCCAGCGGCGCCGTGGCGACCGCCGACAGGCGCCCAGGACCAGCCGACTGAGCCTCCCACGCCCTTTCCAGATCCTTCTGGACATCCACCAGATTTATGGCAACGGCCTTGTCGACTTTGCTGCCCTGCAGGTCCTTCACATCTGTCGCCACTCCAAATCCCACACCAGGCACATCCGTTTCCAGGGATCGGATGTGGGTTACTTTGATGTTGGCGAGCCTCAGCCTGTATGAGGCATAAAACGGCGGGTTGGCATGAAACGGCGTCCCAACAAAAAAACGCGGCAGGCAAACAATTACAGAAACACACACTTCACCCCTCGCTCTTTGGGTACATGTTCTGAAAGCATCTCAGGCTTAGTCGCCTCGTTCGGGACACTTCTCTGTCTCACTGTCCCACTTTACACAAACTAGGGGAGGGGAGGACACGGTAGCGGAGGCGTGGTGGCTTTGAATTGCCATGTAGCAAATTACAATCCGCGGAGTCGACAGTGAAATCTTGTAACTCACTTCACTGAAGACGACTCTTCGATGAGCTCCCGCGTGGGGCCCACCCACTGGACGTCGATCGCCAAGCTGGAGCGCAGCGAAGGGGTCTCCGCGAGATTTGCCAAATTGATGACCACAGTCGCAACACCGGTACTGTTGGTTGTGATCTCCTCCTGACTGGCCAGCTCCTCTTTTCCATCATGCCCTGCACACAGAACATGGCACATGCCGAGGTACCCGTTGTATGTTCTGGTGAAGCATCGAAGTGCAGTGCACTAGCCAGCTGCGCGAGAGAGCACTGATACTGCACCAAATTGAAAGCAGGACTTGAAAGCTTATGCGATATTGATGCATTCATTCGGTGACTGTATCAGCGCACAAACCGGCACAAGTCAAGACCATTAGACGGTTAGGCGGCGAATGTGCATTGAGAGCACTCACCCTCAATCCTCCAGTCTAGTTTCATGGTGGCGCCTCCCACCGCCGGCCCGATCAAACTTCTCGCAACCACTTGCACAGTGACATTGGCTGTCGGTAGCGCCTGGGATCACAGCGCGGCCACACCTTAAGCCAAGTTTTTTAACGCTGCAGACTGCATAATGACACATTTCAGAGCTTTTGGTGTCAGCATCTTTCAGGCGCAGAGAATTTTGCTCGTATTTCTGAATTCAAAGCACTAGCGCAAACACACCTTTGGGCAATGTCAACTGCGGTTTCGTTTTGACATTAAATGCTGGCATCACAATGATATAGTGAAATGTGACTCGATGCTATCGCTGTTCGCACCTTCAGGACTCTATTCTCAGCTGGTGAATACCACACACTAGTAAAAAACAGGCCAGATGACACGGTCCTGACACGGTTTGCTCAAAATCCAACTGTGTACTTTTGGGACCACATTTGCCGAAAGCACACAGTTGGATTTTGAGCAGACCGTGTCAGGACTGTGTCATCTGGCCTGTTTTTTCCTAGTGACACGTGCTTTAGCAGTCACGTCTCCGCCGTTCTTTCCATCTGGATTTTTGCCTTTTCCACCTGCGCGCTTGTTGTGCTTTCGATAATTGTATTGTTATGGTTGAATGCTCATAGAAATATGTCAAAGGGCGGCATGAAAGGCCGTGCCAGTGTTTTCTCAATGCCAGGAGGCTTGTTCCTAGTTATTTGAATCATTTGTCCTCGAAGCCGCAAAGTCTTCCCGAGAGTGAATCATCTGCAGAGAGCCATCGGCAATGCAATGTCGCCGTCAGATGGGAAAACCCACTGCAAGCACATTTTGGTGACTAAATATTCAATGCAGTGTTGCCTTTATCATTGTTATCACCACATTGCCGCTAAATCTGTAGTTCCACAAATTCTCCAATTGAAAATGTTGGATTTTTCTACAAGAATCGTGCGTCAGTGTGGGTGCAAGTTGATCTGAAGATTGCAATCACAGATACATGGAAACATCGCAGTACATTTACACAGAAAGAAGCCAAATATTTTATTTCTTGTCTGTATTTTTGCAGTGGTGCATGATGAAAAGCGCGCTTCGCAATAAAACACTCTCAAAAAGAGACCCATTCATGCAGATTTCACACAAGTCGTTCAGTCCCTTATTAAAAGCGCGGCAATTCCGCACGCTCGGACTCTCACCCATTCGGGAGCGTTGATCGTCAACCCTGCGGTGGGCAGGCGTGGATCTCCCACAGTAAAAGAACCCAAATACGGGCTGGCTCCGGAAATTCTCAGATACACATCATAGTCCTTGGAACGAGCGTCCTCCGGAATGTCGACCCGACCCTCAAAGCTCCCGAATTTGGCAACGAAATTCACGTCGAACCTTCCAAGCCCGGGCACGGAGAGGTACGTAGGGTCGCGGAACTCAACTGGGGAGAAGCCAGCCTTTGTCCGGCTCCACGCATAACCTGACAACCCCGACGAACGTCCAATGCTGTGCACTTCACGCAATTTCCATCCATCCTTTTCCAGCCGCACGCTTAAGCAATGCCCAAATTTGCATTCATTCGAAAGGATTACATCACATTAAATATTCCAGTGCCAAATGATTGCCATGCTCCGATGATGGGTCAGATGCGCACCTGGCGTGCCAAGAGGATCCAAAAGCCGTAATCTTGACAGCGTTAGGTGCCCTACACTTGGGATGCCGGGAAGTGTTTCATTGTAAAAAGCCTTGCATAATATCCAGGATGGCAGGCCTGCCATCCTTGATATCCTGCAAGGCTATCAAAATCTATCGTATGAGCTACCCTAGGGCCAGCGCAAGGTAAAGAATGCAGCTCATACAATAGATCCCAGATGCAGAGTCCTAGATGCGTGGGATTATAGAAACACGCCAGCAAATTGTACAAAAGTCATATTCAAGTGCCAGCTGAGATTGTCCTGCAACATTGAAGCTTGGCGAGTTCCGTAGCAAGATTGCCAAGGATAATGTGACTTAAACGGCAACACCCTCCTCATGTTTTGCAAGGCATCGGCCTTTTGCTGAAAAAACTGTGAAATAAAAACAATATCAAAATCTTTATACAGCGTATCTTTGCTGACAAATTGTAAACAGGGTGACGCGCAGATCACTCCCTTGTGGCTGAATTTCCAAAACGGTACGGGAAAGCGATCAATATCAAATGTGCAAGCGGCTCACCTTTGACATGGAGCACCTCGCCTGGGCGCACGAGTTTTCTATCGAGAAACGCGGAGATGATGTCGCAGTCATTATTGACGACTTTGTGTATTCTGATTCTCGGAACAAGCGTGATCTTGCCGTTGTATTCCACAGCACTAATTAGCTGAAAGCCTCCATGAGTATCGACCAGCGCCGCCGTGCCCTCCTCATTGGTTGTGGCAGTTCCCACGAGGCGCCGTCTGCAATCCTGTTTCAGAGGCGCAGCGTGTTTTCATGAGAATGCGGAATTCTCGCTCTCATGCAAAGGCACAGATGTCACGCAAGAGGTAAATCCTTCAGAAGCAAAATTTATGTGAGACATCACGCAGTACTGTTCGTAGGACGCAGTTCTTCTATTGCTGTGCCCGATACCACCAGAAGCGGTGCTTCTGGTGCATCGCTTTTTGGACACAGAGAGCAACAGAGCATGTCCACAACCTGACTGCGTATTCATAATATGGGCGAAGGACGGATATCGTCACTGAAGCAAAAGTTTTTCGAGACATATAAGGCCAATTTCGATCCATGAATGGATGAGCGCATCTTCAGCAGAAAGACAAGGTTTTGCCACCAAGCCTAGTACAAGGGTTCCTAAGCAAGATAGCGCAACCAGGCAATGTCGCGCATTGCATAAGGGAATACGATATTTTGATTTTCGTAAACTGAGCTTCAAATGGACGTGGGGGTGGGGTGGGTAGGTGGGTGGGTGGGTGGGTGATGGGTGGGGGTGGGGTGGGGTGGGGTGGGGTGGGGTGGTCGGGTCACAGGCGGTGAGAGTTCATGCAATTGCACCAAAGCAAAGTACAGGTGAGGAGGTTCACACATGGAAGACAGCAGCAGGCAACGACAGAAAGTGGTAGAAAACTCTTTATTTGTTCCAAAACCTTCCTCAAGCTTGCCATCTTCAAGAAGTCCCTCAGAGTAAATCTATTTACAGCCTTTTGAGCTGCACCCACCCGCCTGTCGTGGCTTCTGCCATCCCATTTTCTAACCCGCTCAACTTTGGCGGTTTTGTCTCAAAAAAATCTTGTCAGATAATGATTCTTGGGGAAGACGCTGTGTCGATTTTGGTACTTAGCGTCAATTTGACGTTACCTTCTCCCCAGCGCAAAATTATGTCGATGCCAGGATGACTCAGCAAATTTACATAACAGATCTAGACAATTTCAAGCTACTTTTGAGGCCAAAATTGTAGCGATTGTAATGCGCTGAAGAACGGCATGATAAATGCCATTTCAGGTGGTTGGGCAGCCCTGACGGCTGTCTATTGAGGGTACTCTGGGGTCTTCATTTAAGTTTGAAAGCTTGAGGGGGTTTCTGCAACAAGTCACCAGCTGTCTGCCATGGATCAAAGGCGTTTTGGGTATCTTCAGACCTTTTACCGAAATAGTGCCAATTACACAAACTCTTAGCGTGTCAAGTCCAGAACCCACTCACCCCCCTTAGCGTCAAATTAACGCTAAGCTTACCGCTTTCGACATAGTGCCTCCCCTTAGTCATCCTGGATTCAAAAGTCGTTGGCGCAAGCGGTTTAGGGTGTACCATCTGTACGTCCATTTGAAGCTAACCGTACCGAATTCGAAATTTGTTCTTCCCTTCGCTTCGCGCCGTATATTTCCGGCAATGGAATTTGGCTCAATACTCTTCTAGGTAGATGTTTCTTGATGCGTCTCCATTCCCAAGAGCAGCACGCTCGTTCAGTAATCTGTTTCAGAAAAGAAACGGACGGCCGCGCCGACGTACACCGCCTGTCTAAATCGCCGTAGTAACTGTGGCCTAGGATGCGCCATGCATCAGACATCCATAGTCAAACGCTATTGAATGACAGCCATATAGGCGTTCATTCAGAATCTTCACGCCTCCCTAGCTTTACAATCAATGCAAATGCGTGGGATTTCACAGCCCCGGCTGTTTGTTTTCAGACAATACCAGCTGTGCACTCCGCATTTGCTTACCCAGAGGGTGACGTTAGCATTCGCCACTGGTTGTCCTGTGGTCAAATCGTTCACCCACGCCAGAACCTCACTTCCTTTTGTGTTCGGATCCTCGTGGTATATGAGGGAAGCCTGTAAATCAGACTCCATTGTAATCCTGAATGTAACACATAAGCGTGTAAACAAAACCATTGCAGGTGCATCAGTTCCAGCAGTTGTTGCTTTGATAGGCCACGATTTTCAGCAGAGAGACTATCTGAAATTCTGTAGAAAGCAGCAACAAAAGCTGATTTATTAAGGATAAAATGAGTTACCCAAACCATAGTTTATTTGTTATCAGTTCACGCCCTATTTCGCACCAAAAGTTTACCAGCAGCGCCGCAGTACTCCCAATGCACAGATATTGTACTGGCGTAGAAACAGTACCGGGACTGCGAACACTACTGGAACCGGTCCGGGATGAGTTTTTAGTGTTCAGGGTTGGTTTGATGCTTTCACCTTCAGTTTTTCGGGGCTTTAAGATTGCGGCACAATGCTAGTGTCTGTATGAAGGAACGCCGCAAACAATGCGCTGTTTTTTTAAGCGAAGCCGGACGGTTTTATCCATAGAGCAACGGAATGAGCTGAACCTATGATCACCAGAGCATTCCAACAGCACAAAATTTGCTAGGCTTAAGGATCACTTGGTTGAGACACATCTTGCAGGAATGGCGTTCATTTGCCTCTGTGTTGTATCAAGCACCCGCAATTGAAACTTGCCAGGCATCTCTTTCTGCGCAGGACTGGCTGTAGAAAACTCCGGTCGGTTCGAGCATGGGGATTGCATCCTCCTCCTTGACGACTGCGCTGCCGTTCTCCGACCCATATATGCGCACCCCTGGGCAGGGCAATACACGAAGGCATCAGTCATGACTGATGCATCATTTGATCAAAGGCCCGATTAGGCAATTTGATTCCCGCTTGTACATAACCAGCATGCGCAAAAATAATTAATTAGATGTCATACAGCAGTTGCACAGTGCGGCACTGAATGCAGAGCTCTCCCGTGCAGCGGCGTCCCATTTGCAGTAGCGGGCGTGCCGAGTCTTCTCTCGGATCCCACTCCCAACATCAGAGTGACACGCAAATTGCAATTTGGACGCAACTTGCAAACGGCAATTTGCTCGCAGTTTGCACGTAATTTGCAAATTGCAATTTGATCGCAACTACGGGGGAGGTTCGCTAACCGCGGCAGTCAAAAAAGGCGGTGGAAGGAAAGCCGTCGCCTCACGGGCGCAAGACCATTGCCCTATAAGGGATAAAAGGTGGCTACAACAGATTTCCTTGCGGCGGACACGGCAGATCAACTGGTGGCTGCATGCTTGAAGCCGCAGCTCGTGGTCCTTGCCTTGATTCCCCGGATATGAGCCGCCGCATTACTGCCCAAACTGGAGAGATAAATCAATATCTGTGAGGGCGGCACCAGCGAAGACAGCGTGGATACGCACCTTTCGTCCCCCCCAAGAATTCTGGCTTTGTCGGCGTAGAGCACGTTGAAATGCTGTTAACTATTTCGTTGATGCTCTCAAGTGGCCACGCCTGTTAGCACACAGGCCCCAAATTCGGTTTTTTTATTGGCATGCGTACATCGCAGCCGTGGGAAGGCAAGTGCTCTTAATCATAAAACCAGAGTGCGATGCACAGGGGATCCGACCATGCCATGCGTGGCTGGAGTATCGGTTACCCCACGCGGAGTGCTGGGAAAGCCATTTCAGGATGCATCCCTTGCGCTGTTTTGGTCACCGATCCAGGCGAGCCCCCCCAACCCCCAAACCCACCCCAGCACCACCACCAAGAAAAAAGGAAACGAAAAAACTCCTCCACCCGAGAGAGCCTTGCCAATGCTGGCCTTCGACGGTGTTGACATCTGCGAATGTGCGTGTGAAATGATTTGCTGAAGATTCATCAACTGAATAGACAAGTAAAGCAGTGGGCAAATGTGGTTGGTGCGTGTGTTGTTAATTGCGTGGAAGAAGATTCTTTTTTGAAACACGTCCAAGGTATACTCAAAACTTTCGATCCAGCGTGCATCTGATCCAAGGCGTAAGATAGAAATTTATATTCCTAAGCTGAGATTATTATTAAGACATTTCTTCACATTTGTCCGTCGCCTGTACCTCCAAATGCGGCACATCTCCGTTGCAACCATAAAGGCGTCTGTCATTTCCCGAGACTTCCCCTTTGCTGAAGACAGTCACGGAACGCCGCCACTCCTGTTTGGCCTCGAAGATAGACATCCTGCCGGCAGACCACATCAAGGACTCAAGACAGGCGAGTATGAATTGAAAATTTCGGGATGGCCCTGCACATCTGAAGCCAAAATTTCAAGGTGCGCGGATCATGCACATTCCTGAGGCAACCCAAGGTAAGCTCGATATTGGGATTCCCCGCGGTGGGTAGTATCCCAATCTTGTTCAAGCGAATGAGATGTTGTTCACACGCGCCACGTGACGTGCGCAGTGGAAACACTTCAACAGGTTAACGGGGCGCGATGCAAAAACAATCCTTGAGAGCAAGGACACCACATGAAGTTGGTGCCATCAACATAGAAAATGTTCTATGCTCTTGCGCATGGAAGCAAATCACCGCATCAGCATGCAGCTATGGTGAGGGCTGTGCAGGGAAGCTCGAGTTAACACAATTAAATCTAAAGTTCTGCAAATTTTGCACAAAGCCGCGCAAAATACACCGCAAACAACGCCCTTACCCCTTTACATTAGCACTGGATTGACTCGAGTAGATGGGTTTGAAGTGGTAGGAATTATCGCCTAACTTTTCAGCTCCGCTTGCCTCCAACGGCAGACCAAAACCGTCGGCGATGTCTTTGCTAGCCGCTACATCGACTCTGTAGACGCCTCCAGGTGCAAACGCAGCCACGAGCTGCAACTCCCCCTTGTTGGGGCGCTTCACTTCGAATTCCATCTGCACTATGTCGTCGCCGATGAGAAAAAAAATTTGAAGGCTTATGCACAAAACCTTTGAATGTTATGAATTATTAGATAATGGGCCCTAAGTCAATCAATCCAGAAAGTTTGAAGATCATTCCTTTATGGGAGTGCAGAAAACAGGGGCGCCAGTGCGCCGTCACTTGCAATGATACGTACTGGAAGCCGCCGAATCACACAGTACAGAACAACGCACCGCCTAAAGTTAGGTCAATTGGCAAGTCGACGTGCATGTACCACTAAAGGTACATGCGTGTCTGCTTACTTCAATACAGTACTGTATTCGGGTATAATTTACATATCGCCTTTTGCGGGATTTCGTTTGATATCGTGTACTCCATCATGCACTGAATTAGAAACTTGCTTCAGTACAAGTGAAGTAAAATGATCTCAGAGAATTACGTGAAGGTTAAATAGTCAGATCAAGCTAAAACAATGCACCAATGGGGAGGTTACCCCTGGCTGCCGCAATGGACTGTTTTGTATGCAGCGCTGAAAATATTTTCAGGTAATTTTCAATTAATTGTTCACTTTTCGACAGTGGCTGGATTTGCTCTTGTTTGGTCTTGTACCCGTTGTCCTTTCCAATAGTGCCCCGGTGCAGTTGCCATAATGACCATGAATAGTAATTCGCAACTTCATGCATTGATTTGCCACAGGATCTTTCGCGGGCCTGCCCTCAGCCAGGCTGTTCACAGCAGAGGCGATATACACCTGAAGCACCCGGAGCAGTCATGATTTTCATAACAGCAACGTCGATGTTCAATCAAATCAAGGGCAGTCAACAGCACAAGGCGTTGGCCACTTCGGCGGCAAGAGCGTGACCAGGGCTTTTCTTTGTATCCGAATTGACACATTTCGCCCGACTTAGATTTAAAATGACCGACAGGAAACGCCAGCAAGGGTCCTAATTGGGACGATTTGTCTTGGCAAGAATCCCGAAAAATAGCCCTATTCTGGACATGTGCCGATCGGCGACTTCGCCTGCGGGCTTGATTTCCGCATTTTTCTGAGCTGCCCAGCTACATGGCGGGATCCAGTCGCCGTTATTCTGCAACCTTAGTCATCGCAGATGTGCGCTGCTTCGTTGCAGCAAACGGTGAAATTGGCAACCTGCTACCCAGCCGCCCTGTCGCACTGCCGCGCCGTGCACTTTGTGGTGCACCCGTACCAACCAGTTACTGCCTGTCACTCCCACCTGTACATTTTCAAGGGCTACAAAACCCGTGCTTTGTCACCAATGTGTCCTTGACACTGTTAGCAGAGGGCCATCGCTGTCCGCCATGGCGGCCGCGTTCCGAAAATTGTGGCCCAAAACAGGCTTGATTTCTATTTTGCGTTTGCATTTTTGCGTTTATGGGTTTTGCGCAAAAAAGCAAATTTTGCGAAAGGGCTATTTTCGCTGCCATTTTGACATTCTTGATCATTGGAACACCCAGGTTACATGAGAAAAATCGATTACATAGATCAATCCTCCACTACCTCCAGCACCCGCAACATTGTGCCCACCTCGCTCTCGGCAAGCGCAAAGACGGCATGGAACAGAAGTTCGCTTTCTACCCGTACCAGCGCATCTGGCTACCATTCACCGGACTCCCCAAGTGTCATTGTACTATACTTATGTATATTAGACTGCATTTACATTGTATTTACGTGTTTCTATGTGTTTTCACTCGCAGAAACGTGAGATGTGTTCTTACACGTAAAACATAAATACGATCAGTCTTGCGGCGTAAAAAAGAAGCCTCGTCCAAAGCACCTCAATTCGTACAAAGCGTCGGGCGAAATGTTGAAAAAATAATCCCAAGTCGAATAATGCCCTGCAAGTCTGAACGAAAAGAAAGATTCTGGACATTACTCCATTGCATCCATTGTCAATGCCATAAGCAAAAAGTACCATATACTCGACATTTAATAGGATGTGGGGGCCCGCATCCTCCCCATAACCTTGGCGCCAAATAGGACACGATCACCATTACTTGGATGCGTATATCCAGGACATGGCCGTATCATGGATATCGAAGCTCAATAACCAGGATATCTAATATCTGATATTGGACCTCAATATCCATTACATAGGGACAAGACGTTGCCATATCCAGGATACGGATGTTGTTTCCCGACGGTGAGGCAACCGCAACTGTCTTGCCCTCAAATGGCTACCAGTGAAGCGCAATGCGAACTTCGGCATGAACTCATCGTCTAAGCTATAAATCATATCTCTCATCACCTACGTGAATTCACCATTTTGATCGTGATACAAACGCCCCGAAATCTCCAACCCTTCCGCATATTAACTTAATGTTTGGCCTTTTTATTTGGAGCAACGATAAAGACGTAACTGTTCCGAGAATCTGTGGAGCAGCTCCAGCCACAACACTGGCTCGTTGGGCTGCTCGCGGAATGTAGCATCCCAAGATGAGTCGTGTGGTGGAAAACCGATTTTGGTCCCTAGCAGCTGAGTTGAGCCGCGATTCCGGCGGTTGCCATGATGAGGAGTTCCCGAAACAATGGTGTGTCGAAAGAGAACAGAGCAAAAATAACAACGGTGAGTTTACGGATGCCGAAGGGTTGAGTATTTCGCGGTATTACACTTCGTGGAGATTTTCAAATGTGCGAAGTTTCAGGCAAAACTCCCTTCATTTGTGTTTGGTACATTGCTGTCTCGCCGCACCTCCTTCGCTCCCTGCGCAGTGTCCTGGAGAACTTCCTTCACTGATATTGCGCTCTTCAGATCCGACACTTCAACATTTGGTGCGAGGCCGTGAATTAAAGGGAGGGTCAAGGATCTCGACCTGAAATTAGCATCCTTCACTGAGCCTTGCAAAAATGCACACAGACAGGCACAGGGGCACACGCAAACTCCGCAAACTCGCAGCACGTTGGTTTATTCGTATTACATGTCAATTCACCACGCAAACCTCGATGAATCTCTTCAGCTCTCATCTAAACTCATCGAATCTTGTTAGAGCACACGGTGATCTCTGAAAACCTTCTGGCAAGTCCAATCTACAGGTCGAGAAGCCAACCACGATAACGGCAATTGTAAATGAGGAGTCGTGTCATACGATTAAACTGATCCTGCGTTCTTAGTTTTGTGCCTGCCACCACGCGATGTCATGTGCACAGTTGAGTGATTTTACCGCATATCTGTTTAAAAACTGTTACACAGTTGCCAGGAGTAAGGCGGTAAATTGTCCACACGATCTGCAACAAATGGAGCCACAACTGCTTACTATTTGTCATCAATTTTACTATCGCAGTAACTATTAGCTTCTATTGTAAGGAATTCAGGGAAGACACTATACAGATTGTGGTACCCTTAGCATCAGTTTGACGTTAATGTTAGACCACCGACCCAACCCAACCCCGTCTAGCGTCAATCCTTACGTCGAATCCAGGATCACCCAGCAGCATTACATAACAGTGGTATTCAATTTCTAAATATTTTAAGTGGAAAAACCAAACAAAGTTGTGCTGATTTCAGTGGGTTGAAAAACTGTATTTTGAACTCCAACATAAGTGAGGCGGGTAGATCCAATGACTGCAAATTGATCCACTCTAAGGACCTCCTTGAAGATCAAGCACTTGCAGGAGTCTTGGAAACATGTCGACGGTAGTTTGCCACCTATCAGTGGCGCTTTTGGGCACTTTTCTTCCTTAAGTCGACTTTGTGGCAATTGCGCAATCGCTTAGCGTCACCGTGAACCCCCCCCCCCCCTTCCCAATTTGACATTAAGCGTACCGAAATCGACATGGTGTCTTCCTTTAGGCCAACTCAACTGCTCAAAATACACATGTGGTTATTTAACATTGGCAGAAACATCAAAAAATTTAATCAGGTGAAGAATGCGAGTTTGGCGATGATGTGTGCTCACGAAGGTGCTTTCCAAGATGTGCTCTTCATTCGGATATCTTCATTCGGATCACTTTGGTGTCCTCTTGTTTGATATATCGTTCGTCTGTTTGGCGTATTTAGTTGAACGAAATTTTTGTGGAAACTGTGGCGACGGTCAACACCACGACACAAGTGGATTTGTGATGCTATTTCAACAGATTGAAAGGTGTGATGGGTCCATGTTTGAATACTTGGGGAATGAAGTCGCCTGGTGTTTCGGATGGTCCTTACATTACATTGGACACCAATATCATGATTCGCCTGGTCAGAAAACCCATGGAAGGTCATCTCAATCCCATAGAAGCCGTCTAACATTGGATACCCATGTCAATAGCTCAAGCTACAGGGCGAGAGGCATTAAGAGGTCGAGGAGGCAATGCGGGAGACACTGGACATTACACGAGGTATAACATGAGGGAACATGCGCAACCCAGGAGAAAACGTTGCATAGGTCGTTTTACGTCAGTTTGCGCTTGCCAACCGCCCATCAGGTTGAGTCCCAGGTCCATCGCTGTAACCAAAACCGATTTCCTCATTACGTCATTCAATCGGCGATTCTCCACATCACCAAATCAGTGTGCTTCAATACAGTGCATTAACACTAAAAACATGCAAACAGAAAAAACTACTATTCCTAGCGGAGAATTCACATCGAAATTTATCTGAATTACGTGTACTGGTAGCGCTGTAGCTATCGTTAGGCTCTTGGTGCCATGTATGGCGTCAACATTGCGTCTGCATTTTAGGAATCTTCATGGGCGCCGCCGCTCACCTCAGGCTGC